>CABHPH010147848.1:25409-36359 GCA_902168325.1 Peromyscus nudipes | reverse complement strand
AGGCCCACACGACAGGAAGTGAAGGCACAGGCTGGAGTGGCTAACCCCAGCGGCGTTTTGGGGCCAGGGGTGGGCAGCAGCTGAAGGCTGCTGTGGAAAGACTGCAACAGAAAAACCTCAGATGCGGAAAAACAGGAATGGAGGGTCTGTGGGGAAGGAGACAAAGCCAGCAGCTGCTGCTGGGGTGGCGTCGTGGCAGGGTCACCGCCTTGGCATGCCAAGCGTTGTACGCCAGATGTAACAAATATCTGAATTGTTCCAGTATAGCCCCTGATAGCTTGGAGTTTGGGAGCCTGAGGCATAGACACAGAACCAGCTGTTACTGGACACACACAGCTGTTGATAGACATGATGTGAACAGCATCTGGCATTGAGTTCTAACAGGCTGCGCTATGGGCTTCCCCCCAGGAGGACTGGGCTCAGGCTAAATGGCTGGAAGAGAAAGCACTTGCTAATATGGGTCCTCTAGCCACCCTCCTCCCCCAAAACATCCATATTCCAATGGCCCTAGCCTCCCACTTGGCACCTTATGGAAGGGGAACATGGATAGAGAAGGGAGGTTTGAGAAACCTCTTTGGACTGGATTTTTTACACCTGGGTACACCCAAGAGAGATTGGACACACATGGCTGGAGGCAATGATTGGAGGAAAAGCCAAAGTGTTCTTGCACTGGAGTTTCTAAGTTGAGATATACAGCTCGTTCACAGCCATGCTTCTCTTTCCAAGGCTCCAGATCCAGCTCTGTGGGAACCACCTAAAGACGTCTATGATTGTGGAGAGTAGAGTCAGAAAAAAGAGGCATTCGGGTTCACAGAACAAGACAAAACCAGTTTCGGAGGAAGATTAGAACCACCTCCCCACCTGTAAAAAAACAACACTCACAGAAGAGGCATGAATCCTCAGGCACTGGAGAAGGCCTGCATCTTGTAAATAACACCCAGAAGGTCAGGACGTGGAGGTTTGGGACTTTTGAATCTCAGACCTGTCCCAGCTCTCTAGCCCACTCCGTACTTGGGAGTGCTTTACTTGTGTTAATAAACTGTCTCTATTTCTACTCTACAAGTAAGTGCCTTGGTCTAATCCTTTGCTTTGGGACACAAGAACCTGGGCATCTCAGCAGATGCCGTCTGGACTCAGAACTGTGCCTAATAAAGGCTCACCTTCCAAATCAGGGCCATAAAACAGGTCCAAGGCTTTGAGAAACCAGCCATGCACGGAACTCCAGAAAGTAGTTCCTGGAGCCCTGGAGCCTAGTATTAGTCAATCCGACTCATCTCCCACCTACAGCCCAGACAGAGGTTGCAAAAACAGGCAGTCGATTTACCTCCCACCCCACAGTTTCAAAAAACAGTTTATACAGAAAAGCAGTTTCTGGGTCTGATGAAGCCATGCCCTCCCTGTCTGCTTTCTCCAAAACTGTTATCAGACCCCTAGGGTGTGTTTTCCTGTCCCCTTGGATACTGGGCTGCAGTGTTTGGGGACACCAATCTTTTAGACTAACAAAGGTTTTCTCTAGCCTATTTGAGGTCTGAGTCTATTCTTTCCTTTTTCTTCATTGACTTACTTACTCCTTACACCTAACACACAACCAGGTGTGATGTTCTCCTGATGGCTGTCCCCTGCCTACAGTGTCCTGTCCCCTGTCCACTATTGTTCTCAGTGTCCTGAGTGCTTTGGACCCTCCTATAAAGATCTCAGAGTTCTCTTCCTGACTTAGTGCAGGTCCACTGAGGCACACTGTCTGACACAGCTCTGGGGGTGCAGAGGATGTCTATGGCTGAACTGAGAGTGGGGGTGTGAGTGCTTACATCTCTAGCATGTCTGTAGCATTCATCCTGCTTGCAGGAGAGGAACGGAGTTTTTCTTTCTTTGTCCACAGATAGTGGGAGGTCCCAGACCCTGTCTATGACTCCCTGAAGGTCTGGCGAAAGGCAAGCGGAGGCCCCAGACAGGGCACATTTTTGGAATTCCAAGCATGTTTTCACGCTTTCCTGGCCCAGCTTTGGGTGGAAGTTAGAACTTGGCAAAGTTGCATGGTACAGGCTCCAAACCCAGCCTAGCTAGGTCTGCCAAAAATGTCACACAAAATCTATCCCACCCTGCTAGGGAGGTCCCAGCCCACCCCTCCAGCCTCTGTTTGAGGCAGGGCACCCTTCACCCTACCCTTTCCAGCTGATCAGGGGTGAAAGGAGAGCTCACATGTCCACAAAACTGGTGTAAAACTGTTAGAGTCCACTAGCTTCAGCCGTACAACTGTCCCTCTTACAGACATTGCAGACAGGATTTCTCACCTGGGACGTGAGCTCACATCAAACTAATGTTAAAGCATGGGCACCACTGGTGCCACAGACAGTCTTCTACCCCCTCCCCCACCCCACCCCCCACTCTCCCTCCCGGACTGCCTGGGAATCAGAGAAACTGGATGCAGGCTCTTGAGGTGACCCTCCCCTCATCCTCAAAGTTAGTATAAGCAGAGGCTTCCCTCTTCTGCTACATGGGCTCTGATTCTCTTCAGAACCCCTGCCCTGCTGTCTCTCTCTAATGCTGGAGCCTGAACTCTCTGTGGGGTTCCTGCCAAGCCATTGTCCCTCTGTCTGTCCATTAATAGCTCATCTACTAAATGCTATAATCCGTAGGAATCCACCTCAGTCTCCCCTTAGACAACCTACCCCATCCAAACCTAACTGATACTACTTGATTCGTGGAACAAAATATCATATGAAATATTTCAAAGGATATATGGGACATTGTATTGAAATAAGTAAAAAGAAAAAGAAAGAAAGAAAAAAACGAGAAGGCTCTATTTTACCATATTCCTAAATTTATATTGTGGTCACTGTTGGAATTCCTGGCCACTCCCCCAGCTGCATGACTGTACATGTGCAGTTCAGTAGCCAAGCAAGGGGCCTCACGTCCTACGAAATCCGTGTGCTGTGTGATCATGTAATCTGCGCACAGCGTGATCATGCAATCTATGCACATGCGTGGCGTAACTCCCACATGCACATGTGCAGGGGAATCCTTAAGAAGCTGGACACAGACTCCTCCCGCTCCCCCCCCTTCTTTCTCTGCACGTGTCTTCCACAGGCCTGGTCACGATCTTTTCTGTCCCTCTCTCCTCCTAATAAAACTGAGAGTGGGTTTTGTCATGCCTCATGGCCTTTCTCGCATGGTAACAGCACCGCTTAATGAATAACATTGTGTTGCCACATTAAAACCAATAGTCACACTTGTGTATTAGCAAAGATAAAGTGTCTGTATGTGCAAAAACACAACTTTCACCTCA
Source organism: Peromyscus nudipes (assembly GCA_902168325.1). Lineage (NCBI taxonomy): Eukaryota > Metazoa > Chordata > Mammalia > Rodentia > Cricetidae > Peromyscus > Peromyscus nudipes. The sequence goes on along the minus strand of CABHPH010147848.1, from coordinate 33,073 downwards.
AAAAGAATAAGAGTTTATTGTGGAGCCATATTTGAGTGATGGTGGCTGGGGAATACAGAATTAGACTACCCCAAATGCTGTGCTCTAACATGGTAACAGTGTCGTGAAGTTTTTTCATGGGGAAGCACATGTGTGTGTTCATGTGTGTATGTATATATACATGCTTGAGTGTGTGCAAGTCCACATGGAGGCCAGAGGTTGATGTTAGGTGTCTTTCTCAATTAGTCTCCATTTTAGTTTTCTGAGATTAGGGTCTCTCCTTGAACCTGGAACCCACTGGTTTGGCTTGGTTGGCTGGCCCTCAAGTCCAGAGATCTACCTGTCTCTGCTTCCCCAGTGCTGAGATTACAGATTTGTCAACAGCATACGGCAAAGTTTGGGATTGTTAATCCCAAAGATTCCAGGAGAAAGACCACTGACCCAAATCATCATGACCAAATTAATTAAAGCAGGCTTTTAAAATTGTGTGCATGGGCTGCTTCCCCCTAAGGTGGGATTCAAGAGGTTGGCCTTGGACATGAGGATGACAAGGTTTTTATAGCTTAGGGGTAGGGGTTTTCCAAATGGGGGATTTGGCAGGCAAAATAGGCATGGTTACAGGAGAAGAATATAAGCACAACAAGTTAGTTATAATGACCCCCTGAAATAAAGACATGACTGCAAGGTGGTCAGAACAAGGTAGTCACAACAACCTTTTGAAACAAAAGTAGAGTTGCAAGGTGATCATTATAACTTTTTGAAACAAAGACGTGGTTGCCATTTCCTGGAACAGGCAGTACAAAACCATTGTGCTTACAGGTGGGGCATATCCCAATCCTTGAGAAACAGATTTAATCATAAACAGGAATGAATTTAGTTTGTCTTTACTATAAGCTGGCTTTCAAGCCTAAGATGAGGGCAGGCTGGTTCATCAGGATGCCAAGCATTTTAAGAATTAAACCATCTTCTCAGCCTGACTCATTTGGTTTGTATTATTTCAGAACAAAAGGAAATAAATAAAAAAGAAATAAATCAAAAGTTTGAAATATGTTGGTATGGTCATCAGTTGGTAAGTTACAGCAAAGTGGGGGAAATTCTGTAGGTATCAGATATTACATTAGTTTTTGGGTTGATGGAAGCCAGGTCTATTGAGTAATACATCCCAAAGAGTTTCACACAAGAGTCACAAGGATGTCATGGCAAACACTGAGATGGGCAACGAACAGCATTAAAGAGGCTAAAGAGCTGGGCGGTGGTGGCGCAAGCCTTTAATCCCAGCACTCGGGAGGCAGAGCCAGGAGGATCTCTGTGAGTTCAAGGCCAGCCTGGGCTACCAAGTGAGTTCCAGGAAAGGCGCAAAGCTACACAGAGAAACCCTGTCTCGAAAAACCAAAAAAAAAAAAAAAAAAAAAAAAAAGAGGCTAAAGATAGCCCAAGATAATTGGGCTCTGGAGTTACAACATTCCAACTCTTCCCAACCAAGAGTTTCTGATTAGTTAGCTAGCCTTGTGGAATCTTTAGTTCACAGATGTTAGCCACAAGGTGGTAAAACATGAATATTTCGGTGCTCATCTGGTGCTCTAGTGAAGTAATCCTAGAAGGAGTCATTTTTAGTTTTCCCCCCCTTTCAGTGCTGGAGATGAACCCAGAGTCGTATATATGTTGGGCAAGTGCTCATCACTGAGTTAGACTTCTGCTTGAGAGGATCTCATTCTATGGTCTCATCAGTATCCCTGGGGCTTTCTGGGAGCTTTGGTACAGGGTTGGTGGCTGCTGCCCTGCTCAGCATGCCTGTCTTCACCTTCTTGGTGTGGATAGGCTCTTCTCTCTTCAGCTGGTCCTGGGTCCCTCATCCTATGGGCCCCCCCTTTGCAGTGACACGGGGTACGAGGGAAGCAGGGAGGTGTTCCTCGACCTTATTCTGTACATTATAGTTATTTTTATTTCTCATTGTGTGTATATATGCTCACAATGTATGTTGAACCCTATGCCCCCATGCTCTCCACTCTGCCCTCTCCTCCCTTTGGTCTCCTTTTGTCTCCCTAGATAGTTTTACTTCTACTTTTGTGTAATCTGTACGCATATTATTTTGTGTATCTATATAAAGTCTAGGAGCCACATATGAGCAACACCATGACATCTTTCTGAGTGCCTTCATTCTCTTAGTGTGTTTGTCTCCAGTGGTATCCGTTTTCCTACAACTGACACAACTTAATTATTGTGTATGGCTAAAACAATATTCCATTGTACAGGCACATTGCCTCTTCTGGTTGGCCATCCTTATCCATGGTCTCTGGATGGTGTGGGTACCACTGATCTGTGCAGAGGGGGGCACTGGGGGTGCCATGGTGTGGGGACATCTGTATAGAACAACTGTTCTTAACCTGTGGGTCTTGATCCCTTTGGGGGAGGGGTTGAACAACCCTTTCATAGGGATCACCTAAGATGATCAGAAGACACAGATATTTAAATTATGATTCATAACAGTAGCAAAATTATAGTTAAGAAATAGCAATGAAAATAATTTTATGGTTTGAGGGGTCACTACAACATGAAGAAATGTATTAATGGGTTGTAGCGTTAGTACGATTGAGAACCACTGGTACAGAAGGTGCTTCTAAGAAGTCTTATGGAATCTACTTTTAAAAAGGAGCTACTTGTTTTAAATAGGATAAGTAATGAAAAATTTTTTTGTCTGAATTTGTCAAATGTTACTGGACTGGACATTGTTAATATATATAGTGGAGTTTTTTTATCTGAATCTGTCAAATGTTAATGGACTAGACATCGTTAATGTAGACTATATGTATTGTATATACTTACTGGATATAGTATTCCTTGTATTAGTTATAAGCTTTTTTAATTTTAGACAAAAAGAGAGGAAATGTGGTGGTATTGTGTTCCCCAAAATATTGTGTATGCTAATAAACTTATCTGGGGTCAGAGAACAGGACAGCCACAATATTAAACATAGAGGTTAGGCAGTGGTAGCATACGCCTTTAATCCTAGCATTCCAGAGGCAGAAATTCATGTGTTCAAGGATACACCCAAGCATGGTGACCTACGCCTTTAATCCCAGAAAGCCACACCTTTAATCCCAGGGAGTGGTGGTAGAAAGCAGAAAGATAAATAAGGCGTGAGGACCAGAAACTAGAGGCATTTGGCCTGAGCAGGCCTTTGGCCTGGAGAAGCCTTTGGCCTGGAGAAACATGTGGCTGGTTAAGCTTTCAGGCTTCTAGCAGCAGTTCAGCTGAGACCCATTCTGGATGAGGGCTCGGGGCATCCAGTCTGAGGAAACAAGACCAGCTGAGGATTCAGCGAGGTGAGATAGCTGTGGCTTATTCTGTCTCTCTGACCTTCCAGTGTTCACCTCAATACCTGGCTCGGGTTTGATTTTATTAATAAGAACTTTTTAAGAGTCATGCTACATCTGGCGCCCAACGTTCGTGGTACGAATTCATGAAAAAGCTGTGGCCTTGTGAGCCCCAGCTCAGGCCCGAGCTATACTCGGCCGGTTGTGGAGGCGCACGCCGGTAGGATTTACTGAAGGAGGCAGAGGCAGGAGGATCCCGAGTTTGAGGCCGGCCTAGGAGGCTTGCTGGGGAGAAGCTTCGGCCAGAGCCCAGGCACAAACGGTGGCAGCGGGACCATGGAGGCAGCGGCTACCGCTCCGAGTTGCCGGCTTCTTCTCATCGTGTTGGTGACTACAATGATGCTGCTACCTGGGACAAAGGATTTACTACTGCTGGTTCAGAGAAGAATTGCCAGGACCATCGTGTTACAAGAAAGCATCGGCAAAGGTCAGTTTGAAAAAGGTTGGCAAGACAAATGGTGGGGAGAAATTGCTGTGAAGATATTCTCTTCTAGGGAAGAACATTCGTGGTTCCAAGAGACAGACATTTATCAGACTGTGATTACTCCAAAGCACAGAGGAGGCACAAAAAAAAAAAGAAAGAAAGAAAGAAAGAAAGAAAGAAAGGAAGGAAGGAAGGAAGGAAGGAAGGAAGGAAGGAAGGAAGGAAGGAAGGAAGAAAGAAGTCTGCAGTGAACCACGACCATGCCTAACAGGGACTTTGAAATCTCCAAAAAGGTGACGGAATCCCACAATGATGATTCCACAAGGACTATGATAAAGCCATTATGCTGATTAACACAAAGGAAAGATCGACTTTGGAGTACAAATTGTTTAGGACAATTTTGAGATGGCTGGCTGAGATGATCCAGCCTGACAGACTACTCAAACAAGGACTTGTGACAAGCCCTGAACTTTCCTTTTATGCAGAGACTAGACAAATGATACAGGACTTGACAATTAACCTAAAAATTTTCTTTTCAAGATTCCCTAAAGGTATCTTCACCACTAGAAAGTAAAAGAGAAAAAGAAAATAGATAAGAGATAGATCATTGAATCTACTCTGAGAAAAAAGATAAAGAAATAATAGGATAAATAGGTAGATCACTGAATCTACACTGGAGAAAAAGGGGAAGATATAAAAATGACAAAAGGTAGACTACTGAATGTATTATGAAAAGAAAAAAGAGAGAATATGGATATGATAAGATGACAAGGGAGATTATGGAATCTACTTTTAGAAAGGAACTACTTGTTTTCAATAAGTAGTGAAAATTTTTTGTCTGAATTTGTCAAATGTTACTGGACTGGACATTGTTAATATATATAGTGGAGTTTTTTTATCTGAATCTGTCAAATGTTAATGGACTAGACATCGTTAATGTAATCTTGACTGTGTATATTGTATATACTTACTGGATATAGTTTTTCTTGTATTAGTTATAAGCATTTTTTAATTTTAGACAAAAAGAGAGGAAATGTGGGGGTATTGTGTTCCCCAAAATATTGTGTATGCTAATAAACTTATCTGGGGTCAGAGAACAGGACAGCCACAATATTAAACATAGAGGTTAGGCAGTGGTAGCATACGCCTTTAATCCTAGCATTTCAGAGACAGAAATCCCTCTGGATCTCTGTGAGTTCAAGGCCACATTGGAAACGGCCAGGCACGGTGATACACACCTTTAATCCCAGAAAGCACACCTTTAATCCCAGGGAGTGGTGGTAGAAAGCAGAAAGATATATAAGGCGTGAGGACCAGAAACTAGAGGCATTTGCCCTGGAGAGGCCTTTGGCCTGGAGAGGCCTTTGGCCTGGTTAAGCTTTCAGGCTTTCAAGCAGCAGTTCAGCTGAGACCCATTCTGGATGAGGGCTCGGGGCATCCAGTCTGAGGAAACAAGACCAGCTGAGGATCCGGTGAGGTGAGATAGCTGTCTCTCTGACCTTCTAGTGTTCACCCCAATAACTGGCCTCAGGTTTGATTTTATTAATAAGACTCTTTAAGATTCATGCTACAGAAGTCCTTCAGAGAGAGTATTTCCTGAAACTTTTGAGTTGGCTGGGCTGTTTGGAATGTGCTTTACAGATGTGACCCCTGGACCACTTTTTTAAAAAAAGATTTACTTACTTATTATGTATACAATGTTCTGCCTGTATATACGCCTGCAGGCCAGAAGAGGGTACTAGTTCTCATTACAGATGGTTGTGAGTCACCATGTGGGTGCTGGGAATTGAACTCAGGACCTCTGGAAGAGCAGCCAGTGCTCTTAACCACTGAGCCATCTCTCCATCCCTCACTTCTTTTCTTTTTGTGGAGAAAAGAGACCTGCCTCTTCCTCTCTGAGGCCAGGGGCATCCTGTCATCTTTGTCTTTGCCAACAACCTCCCACCCCAAATTTACATCCTACTGTACCTGCCCTGCTAGATTCTCCCCCTAGATCTGAGTTCCTCAGTGCCTTAGTTACTTATTCATTGTGTTAGGGTCCTGGAGAAGTCCCACGAAAGACTACCATCCACATTTGCAATCCCCAAGGGCATTTATTATCTCAAGAAAGATACCAGCATGCTGGGGCCGACTATCCTACACAAAGGCAAAATGGCAACAACCCCAAGAGGATCTCGAAGGCTCCTTTTAAGCACAGCTGCGGGGAGTTCCTAGGGCAATTAGGTCATCTCAGCTATGATTGGCTTATGTGAGAGGCCATCATGTTAGCATGTTCTAATTGGCGAGGGCTAGTCAGGGGCTGGTTAAGGCTACAGCTTTTCCATTTGGGGGCAAGCCTGGACAAGTCTCAGGCTTTGTCCTTATTTGGTTATTACCTTGAGCTGTTGTAGAGGCTTAGGCCTGGTATGACAATACCAGGCCTCCTTGTCCTTGCTGTCGGGTGTTGGAGATTGATTGTCCTTTGTTCACGGCTCTTTTAGAAACTGCTTGTTCAGTCTCAGGAAACGGCAGTTGAGGCCCAGTCTCTGACAGAAGACTGAGGGACCTGTTATGGCGTCTGCTTGGTCCTCTCAATTGTGTGGTGAAATGTCAGACAAAAGCAACGTATGGGAGAAAGGTTAATTTTTTTCACAGTTCCAGGACTAGACAGTCCATCATGGCAGGGCAGACATGGCAGCAGACAGGGCAGGCAAGGTAATAGGAGCAGGAGGGAGGCAGTTCCATTGCGTCTGACCTCAGGAAGCAGAGAGTAAACAGGAAGTGTGGATGCTCACACCCACTCCCTTTAGTGAGGTTCCTCCTCTTGGAGAGTCTTCTTACTACCTTTCCCAAAATGCACCACCAGCTGGGGACCCCTTCCTCAGAAAATGAGCTTATGGAAGGACATCTTACATTAAAAAGCTACAATAGTTAGTCCACTTCCTGCTTAGAGCAGTGTCCCCTGGTCCTGTGTCCAGGCTTTCCTGCGCAGACACCTTGCCCTGGGAGCTATCTGTGTATTCATTCTGAGACATCTCTTTCGTTATTGTTGTTTTTGCTTTTTTGAGACAGGGATTCTCTGTTTAACAGCCCTGTCTATCCTAGAACTTGCTGTGTAGACAGGCTGGCCTTGAACTCACAGAGGTCCTCCTGCCTCTGCCTCCTGAGTGCTGGGATTAAAGGTGTATGCCACCACTGCCCATCCTGAGACACTTCTGGAGGCACCTGGAGCTAAGGCAGCTGCCTAAGCCTTCTGACTCCACCATTCCTCGGCCTCAATATTTTTGCTTTGTTTCTCTTCTTCGTAGCGTAGACTTAAAAGCCCATTACCCCCACCATCCTCTCCCCCAGGCTGAGCCATATTTTATTTCTGACAAAGATTCCTAATAATAATAAAAAAACAACTTATTTATTTTTATTTTGAAGTGTATGCATATTTTGCCTGCAGGTATGTCTGGGCACCCCGTGCATGCCTGGTACTGGTGGAGGCCAGAAGAGTGCATCAGATCCTCGGAACTGGAGTTACAAAGGGTTCTGAGCCACTGTGGGTACTGAGAACCAAACTGCGAAAGCGGTAAGCACTCTTAGTGTTACAGGAACATTGGTGTCCGACCCTTCATGGGTCCAGACGGTACAGGGGAAGCTGGATTTCCCTCTCGGAGTTTTCAGTGCTGTTAATAAAACAATTTAAGAATGGATTCTAATGGAAGCTTGAAGACAGTTTTATTAGTTTTTAAAAAGCCCCCAAATCCTAAGGTAGGCAAACTGTACACTTCAGCAGTTGCCTGAAGGAGATGAATGGAGACAATCTGTATATTTTAGATTTCTTTCTTTCCTTTCTTTCTTTCCTTTCTCCCTTTCCTTTCTTTCTTTCTTTCTTTCTTTCTTTCTTTCTTTCTTTCTTTCTT
>CABHPH010147848.1:0-25399 GCA_902168325.1 Peromyscus nudipes | reverse complement strand
TTTCTTTCTTTCTTTCTTTCTTTCTTTCTTTCTTTCTTTCTTTCTTTCTTTCTTTCTTTCTGTTTTTCTGTTTTTTGAGACAGGGTTTCTCAGGCTGGCCTCAAACTCACCGAAATCTGCCTGCCTCTGCCTTCCACGTGCTGAGGTTAAAGGCGTGAGCTACCACCACCGGTCCAGTCTGTATATTAAAGTGTCATTTAAGCTGACATGGAGGCCAGGCATATATGGTGGACAAGTGGCCACATGGCAGGGAGGGAGACTTCAGAGTAAGCCCTAAATGTTGGGGAAACCCAAAGAATTAAGGAAAGCATGCTCAGGAAGGAGGAAAAGGAGAAGTTACACTTTTCTGAATAATTCAGAAATCAGGCAGACTTCTGAAGCTACTCAGCTACATCCTGGTAAGCTACCATGCTAAGAGCTGGGATTCTGGGAAGGAGAAGTACAGCATCTCATTAAAGGACTAATCATTCCACCTTTCTGTTTAGCAGGATGGCTTAAGGTGAGCCAGCTTTCCTGGAGTGGTCTCTGGGCCACATGATTGAACCAGCTGCCCAGCTGGAATGGTAGGTCTCTACCTAGGCCAGAGACTGTATTCTCTTGACCAATGCTTCTCTGTAACATTAACTGCTGATCCATTTTTCTAGCCCTCAGATTCCTAATTTTGTCAGTCATCAAAGACCCCATGCCTGGGACCTCCTGAGGGGAACTTAATTAATGTTTGGGAGGAACCAGGGCCTCCTTGCGAAAAGGTGCTGTGTGTAGTAACTATTCTTTTGAACACCAATTGTCTGGCCCCTCCAGAGGCCCTGTAATTAAGCAACTGTTGTGGTTCTTGAGTGGCTAAGACTTTAACATTTAACTATATTGTAATTAAGTCAGGCCTTCTGGAAGCTGGTGCACCGCTTTGCAGTGAGGAAGAGAATTCCGCCAAGCATCTCTTTGCAAGAACATGCTCAGGTTCCGGGAACTTTGCCAATTGCTTTTCCCATAATCTGAATGCGGTTGCCATCTCTCTCTGTGCGATTTCTTTTGAGGTGAACGGAAATGTCTTCTGTTTCTAAAGAGTTCTCTGGTATGTAATTGGTCAAGCATCCATATCTGTGGGGGGAGGGGTTTGGTTGGAACACTCTCGGTGTAGCCCCTGGCCCAGAAACAGGGACAGGAGGCTGTGCGTGGCAACGCCAGTGGAGGGGAGTGGGGTGGAGGGATGGCTGTGGGCTGACAGCAGCAAGAAATGCAAAGAAATCCCGACCCACCCAGGCAGGTACTCTTGGACTACATTTCCCAGCCTCCCTTGCAGTAAAGCAGGGACCATGTGGACCAGGGGTCCATCTTCGGGCAAAGGTGAACATCCTTTTTGGCTTTAGAATTCACTGGCATTCACATTCCAGAAGATCCCTGAGAACCCTTTAAAGTACTTTCCTCCTCTCCCCCTCCCAACAAAAACAAAACCAGTGCGGGCCTTCGAAGAACCTCCCACCCATGGAATCCCATAAAGCAGACAACCCCATCCATCATAGGCCCTGGAGGTCTCCCAAACAAGTATTCCGACTTCTCTCCTACCAGCAGCTTAGAAAGATAATTTCTGAATCTGGCAAAATCGGAGTCACAAACAAACAAACAAACAAACAAACAAACACTAACAGATTTTCAGATACACACCTTGTTCTCCCGTACCCGCAGACAGTGACTTCCAGCGTTTGGGGGGCGCCAACCTCTCTGAATAATAAAAGTTTGTCTCGTGGTTTTGAGGTCCAGTTGAGTCTATTCTTGGAATTTCCTCCACTGACTGACTTCTTACACCCTTGAAGGTGGTGGTACCACAAAATGGCACATAGACTAAGATCTTGAAACCCCAGGAAAACCACAAACCAGAGCCTTTTCACTGGGTTTTGCATGAATACAAAGTCAGATGATGATGATGGCTTTTATTATTATTATTATTATTATTATTATTATTATTATTATTATTATTTTTAATCTTTGTGTGTGTGATGTGTGTTTGTGCCTGTGAGTGTGGACAGAAGACAATCTTGCATGCTGGTTCCTGTATTCCATCTTGTTTGTGGCAGGGTCTCTCTCTCTCTGACAAAGAGTGCAGAGGACGTGTTTGTGGAGGTGGTTCTCTCCTTCCACCTTTATATGGGTTTCTGGGATCCAATTCAGGTTGTCAGGTTTGCTCAGCAAGCTCTTTTTTTTTTTTTTTTTTTTCGGGGCAGGGTTTTTTTGTGTAGCTTTGCGCCTTTCCTGGAGTTCACTTGGTAGTCCAGGCTGGCCTCGAACTCACAGAGATCCGTCTGCCTCTGCCTCCCGAGTGCTGGGATTAAAGGCGTGCGCCACCAATGCCCGGCCCTCAGCAAGCTCTTTTGCCCACTAAGCTATCTTGCTGGCCATGTCTTAGGGTCCCCGGCTACCATGGCATCCACCAGCGTAGCTGGTACACCAGATTCTGAAGAGTCTCCTGTTTGCCTACCTTTTCCCTCAATTCACTGGGATTATAGGTACCACTGGTAATGATTTAACGGCAGAAGGTGTCTCGATGGGTTGGAGCCAATGGACTCCACAAAGTCACGCCGTGCAGTAGATCCCACATGAGAGGTTTATTGGGATGGTGGTGCAGAGGTGGCCTCTGAGAGACAGAGAGCAGAAGGAAAAGAGCAGGCAGAGAAGGGGATACAGCACATGCATGTGCACAGGGAGAGTGCAGGACTCCAGGAAGCAGTGTGGCAGTGTCAAATCTTGGCTGCTGCTGCTGCCGACAATAACAATGACATGTCCTGCTGTTGTTCAGTCCCAGGGGGCAGTCTGCCGGAAACGCCTGAATGCTAATCCTGCTGCATCTGGCTCTCTACGGGTTCTGGGAATTTGAACTCAGGTCTTCCAGTTGTGTAGCTTTGTCAGCTAGGCTGTCTTCCCAGCCCAGAAAGTCAGGTTTTTGATATGAAGCCACACGTTTATATGATTTCATTGGCGAGAGCTGATTTATCTGAGTAAGTGGGAGTATAACTTTCTCGTCTGCAGAGTGGATAGAATGACAGATTTTCCAAATTTCCTCACTGGGCTGTGGAAAAGACAGGCAAGGGGCCAGCTGGACAGCTCAGAAGATAAAGCGCTTGCCGCTCAAGGGTGATGACCTGATGATCCTCAGAATCCATGGTGGAGAGAGAGAACTAACTCCCCAATGCCATCACTTGGCCTTCACATGTGCACTGTGGCACAGGCATGCCCCACTCACACACACACATCATATGCACATACACACATAATAATAATAATAATAATAATAATAATAATAATAATAATAATAATAATAAGTACAATAAAACTTTTAAACAAGGCAGATAAGAGTGAGGAAATAGTTTGAAACAAGATCAAACATCTTCGTAGGAACGACTGACGCTTATATCCCCCTCCCCAAATGATGATTCACAAATTGCTCCCAGGCTGGCAACATAGCTCTGTGGCCCTCACTACCCTAGCCCACCCCCTGTATCTGACATACCGCAGCAAGGTTGACAGCTTACTGACATTCATACCCTCAGAGAACCTTCTGTGCTCCTTGCAGGCATCACTAATCCACTACAGAGTATTTTTAGTCTGAACTGAGAGGCAACCTCAGAATCTTTCTCAATACACTGTTCCATGCTCTTCTCTATCCTCAGTGACCTAAACCTAGAAATGACATATTTATCTTGCATTTAAGTAGGTTGCTTAAAGCTGAGCAGCACCTTTGATCTTCCCAGCCTTCAGGCTGAGCCTCTGTCTGTTGTGGGGTAGAGCCTGCAGAGAATCTGTGAAAGGCAGCCTGGGGGGGCTGACTGGTCAGATTTTTCAAGTTTCACATGCTAAGAGGATACACACACACACACACACACACACACACACACACACACACACACACACACACACGGGGCCTCACTGAAGTGAGAAAACTGTGAAGGAGGAAATTCCAGAGTTTGACATACAAAAGGTGACAGTAGGGGAAAGTTTAGTTGCCCTTAGCTCAGTTGAGCTTCATTCAGCCAAGAGAGCATGCTCAGAAAAGCCTGCACTGTTCAGACTTAAGAGAGATGGGTACTATGTTAATGACTCATAAACAGTCACTGGGGATGATCTCGCCTTAGTCCTTCTCTCTCTCTTGCCCTTTTTGAGCCAGGCCACAGGGGAGGCACCTCTGCGTGCCTCTGTATCTTCCCCATAGTAATAGGCTATCTTCTTTCCTCTAATTATCCACATGTTTCTGTACAATTCATTGTAAAGAGGCCCAAGAACCAGGAAACATCAGCATTTGCCCTCTAGACTCACACCTGTTCTTGTAATCTCATGTAGCGAAGACTAGCCTCGAACCCAGTGGAGGCCTCGAATTTCTGACCCTTCTCCTCCTACCTCTCAATGCTGGAATCACAGGCATTCACTGTCATACCTGGTTTATGTGGTGCTGGGGATAGAATTCAGAGCTCCGTACATGCTAGGTAAGTACTGTACCAACTGAGCTGTAGTCACAGTCTCCAGAGGTGAGAGAGAGTTCCTGTGCAATGATCAGACAGTACATAGAATCTAATGTAATCATATAGGAGATGGGAAAGACACAAGCTCCCATCTTTTCAGGCCTTTTGGTTTTTTCTACTTCTCAGATTTCCTTGTGCATGGAGGAACTAACACTGGCCTGCTAAGCCAGGCCCAGGCCCCTCACAGGGGGTGGGATTGGGTGGGGGGGGGTGGGGGGGGGGGAGTAAGGGACAGGTAGCATGTGTAACTGAAGCTCAGTTAGTGCAACCAGCCTGTAGGGTAATTGCAAGACTATGATTGGGGTGCAACTTAGGTTTCTCTGGGGAGTGTGTTGTGTTCAGTTTTGCACTTGCAGTCAGTGTGAGGGCTTTTCATGTCAGTTCCCTAAAAAATCAGACCTACTCAAGTTCTGTAGCCAGCCCAGCAGGAAGGAAGATCTTCCCAAGAGATGCTGTGCCCCTCTCTTTGGCTCTCAGACTATTGAGACATGGACCCCAGGAAACTGGAATTTTCCCAGGAATCTCATGCTGGGAGGGCAAGACTAGGGTCCTGGTGCCAGCTGGGGGTGAGGGGGTGGAGTGGGGTGCGGGGCTGCGGGGTGGACTATAATGATGCAATACTTGCTTCCTGGAAGGAGATTACACACAGTCTTGAAGGCTTGTCAGATCCCTTTGCAGGACAACTGAGACACTCCTGGCGGGTGGCACCTCACCTTGACTAGCACTACTTTGTTATACATGCCATCGCTTTCTACTGAAGCCAGGACCTCCCGTCAAATCCTGAAGATGAACCTTAGGAGTAGGGGTGGAGCAAAGCTGGGCATCTTTGTTCTTCCCAATGTGGCCATATTCATCAAATACATCCTTTTCTACCTATCACTGTTATTTTTGGCATAGTGAGGAAAGTTACCAAGCTTAGCTTGTTCGGGCAGCCAGGGCCTAGATTCTGACCCCAACAACTCCAGTAATGCTCCCTGAAGGTTGGTGGGAGTAGCTTGAGGACAAATGAGACATAGCAAAGTTACTTAATTGTTTTCTTTCCTTCTTTTTCTGATTTGAAAAGCAATACACTTCTTGCAGGGACTACGGAGACTGTCGCAGAGAAGTCAGCAAGGGAGGATGTGGGGAAGCCCTGGTCCGAGGTGACCATTGGCAGGAATATAGTCTGGGACTCCTGGGAACTGACCTTTCCCATCATGCTGTAGGCTCTGCTGGAGCCCACCGTGGGAACAGGCTGCTGGGGAGCTGGGGGGATGCAGCCATTGTCCTGTGTCCCTCCCATTCTGTAAATCCTGCCAGAGCCTGCCACACTGCATAGGAGGATTGATGGGGGACACTGACTTGTCCCTGCTCTGGGGCATTGGTTTGAGGTTTCCTCCCACTTCCCTGGAGCCTGAGGGAGCCTCTGAAATGGTCTCTTGCAAAAATACCATTCTTGACCCCAGAAGGAGGGTGGAGAGCCTGGATCACCCTCCAAGGTGACATGTAAGGCCAGGGGTGGCAGAAACGAGATCCCAGGGATTGGCTGGTAGAAGGTGGTTGTAAATAATGAGACATTTGGGAGGTCAAGGGGTTGAGAATGACTCTCAGCGGGTAAGGTCCTCCTTTTCAGACTGGCCTACACCTCTGCCGCCTCATGGTTTCTCGTCTGCACTGTTGCAGTTTGGGGCAGAATATCTCAGACTCTCAGAGGCTGGCTATTGAAATATTGAAAATGACCTCACACCTCTCTCCTGGCAGAGATTCGGAGTGGACAAGCTTACCTGCTGAAGCGGATAGGGTGAGACCAGGAACAAGGTCAGTGAAGTCAGATGACCTGCTTTCTGGGCCTGATGTCCCTTGCCAGCTTGATAGGCTTAGACTAGTGGCTTTTTCACCTCTTTAAAATTGGAACATCCTCACACAGGAAGCTGTGGGTCCACTGAGCAGGTGCAGTAGACTGTGAAAACCCCAGTGGCTAGGAGCTGGCGTGTTATCTAGGCATCTCATTTGCAAACACTGGGTCTCACTTCCTCCTAGCAGGAGGTCTACATATAAAAATCCTCAAAAATAAACAAGCCTTGGAATTGAACCCTGGTCTGGTGATGGCAAGGCCTGTACCTCTGGCCTCTTCATGATTTATCCTCACTCCCCTGTCCCTGCCTATGTATGGAGCAGTGGTCCTTGATGAGAGAGACTGGCCCTTGGTGGCCCACCTTACCTAGGTATCATGACAATGGTCTGGCTGGACTCAGGGCCTGACTCATGCATAGATCAAATAGACATTGACCAGAATGCCATGCAGCTGTCAGCTTGCCCATCTCCCCCACAGCGCATGGTGTCCTCCACCATACTTTTCTCCATCTCCTCTGATTGCTTGTGGTTTACTGTAATAGTTTCTGACTGTTGCAAGGAGACTTTTTTTCCCCTGAGGGATGGCAAATTTCTTCATCATTTAAAAATATATTTTCTAGTTCAAGGGTACAGTGTACATATTGGGGAGGTCAAGGCAGTAGGAGCTTGAGTTGGCTGGTCATTATTATATCCAGAGTGAGGACGCAGAGAGAGATGAATACTGGTACTCAACTAGTCAAGATAATCCCTAACAAGCTGTGCCTGAAGGCTTGTCTCCTAGGTGATTCTAGATTCTTTCAAGTTGATAGTCAATATTAACAATCACAATTAATTTCTGTTCTTATTGTTGGGATGAAATATCTCACCAAGCAAGTTGAGGAAGAAAGGGTTTATTTTGGTCTACAGTTTGAGGGTACAATCTGTGTATGTGTGTGTGTGTGTGTGTGCACGTGTGCATGTATGGAGTAGAATATAGTATCTGTGTGTGTGCATGTGTGTGTGCGTGTACATATGTGCACAAACATATAGAGGTAGAGGTTGATGTTGAGCATCTTCCTCGATTGCTTAACCTCATCTTTTCCTTTTTTTTAAAGACATAATTTATTTGTTTATCTTGTGTGTCTATGTAGGTGTGCATGCCACAGCATACATATGGAGGTCAGACGATGGCTTGAGGGGATCGGTTTTCTCCTTCCATCATCTGGGTCCTGGAAAGAACTCAGGTCATCAGGATTGGTGGTAAGTACCTTTACTCACTGAATTATCTCACCAACCCTCTTCCTTGTCTCTTTAGACAGGGTTTTTCACTGATCCCCCTTCCTCATCTCTCTAGACAGGGTTTCTCACTGATTCCTCTTCCTCATCTCTTTAGACAGGGTTTCTCAACAACTCTCTTCCTCATCTCTCTAGATACGGTTTCTCACTGACAGCACACTTTATTGGCTATACTGTCGGAGCCTGCTGACCAGTCAGCTGGGTATCTGGATAGAGGCGTGCAGATTGTAGAGGCAATGAAGAAGACAGAAAAGAGTTGAGAGGACTACCAGTCAATGCCGGACAGTCCTGGGTTTATTTCACAGCCAGCTTATATAGTCTTGAAGGACAGATGTAGAACAATGCATAGCACAAGCACTTGCGTCAAGGCCCAGGCAGTTTCATTTTCTATCTCAATGTACCTCTGGCTGGCATCAGCAGCCTGCATCTAGCTACATAGTATGTTCCTTCCCATGGGCTAATCAGGACTTTCTCACAGCCCTGGAGGAAGCAAGCTTGAACTCTATTGACTCAGAATAAACTTCAGAATCAAACTGGGAAACTGAGTCAGTTGTGGGCTCCCACACTATGCTGGTTTACCATCAAGCTCTGGAGATCTGCCTGCCTCTGTCCTTGCAGTGGGAGGGTTACAGATGTGTTTGTCACCATACCCAACTTTTACTTGGGTTCTGGAGACCTGAACTCAGTTCTACAAGCTTGTATGACCTTACTTAGCCATCTCCCTAGTTTTTTATGTGTGTTTTTTGGAGACAAGGTCTCCCATTGGTCTGGAACATACTGCTTAAGCTAGGTTGGCTGGACAGTGAACCCTAATGGTCCTTCTTCCACTTTTGCCTCTCTAATGCTGAAAGTACAGCATGCTCCATCATGCCAGTTTTTGTTTGTTTTCCCTAAATGTTGGTTCTGAGGATCAAACTCAGGCCCTTATGCTTGTGTACAGCAAGCACTTTATCAGCTGACCTATCCTTACCCTGTGGGGTTCTGAGGCAGGCAATCTGTTCAGGAGTTCTCTTTGCCTGATGCCTACAGACTGTTGGGCACAAGAACAGAGTCAAACACTGACTACATCCCAGGCTGCATCCCTACTGCCATGCAGGGTCTCTGTCATACTTCTGAGCTGGGGTGGACATACCTGTATCAGAGTGCCTAGCAACTGTTCTCTGATTTGCTTCTCTGTGGCCATCCTTCTGCTCCTCTGGCTTAATTGCCTGCCTGTTCCACAAAGTCCATCCATCTGGCCATATAGTAAACACAGAAAAGTCTCCTCTTTGAATTGTGAACACGGACCCTTGGACCCGTGAGGTTGATGGACAATACCAGGCTTTGTTATTGCCAAGTCATCTGCAGAACTTGTGGGGTAATTGAAGATCCAAGCATGGAAGCAAAAACTGAAGGATGCTACTGGGTGGGCTGGTTACGGGGACAGGAAAGTGCAGCAGGTCCTGGGGGATACATGTCTGTGTGAGGTGCACACTTCAGGGGCCCAGGTGTCTATGAGACTGAGGTTGATGTAGCTCTGAGCAGGGTATAGTGCCTGGTACTCCTGATCTGCATTCCTTCCATGGACCACCTCTGTACTTCTGTCCTCCCTCCTTCTTATAGTTCATTCTGGGGGTCTCATGCTTACAGGTATCATGGATTTAGAGAAGATCAACAAAGAACCAGTGTGGGACATTAGGGTAGGACCACACTATACTCTGGATAGTGTCCCAGGTCCCTTGCTGGTGGGCTGGGGAGTCTGGGAGGAAAGCAAGACCCTGGAGCTTCATGAAACAAATCCCACCACGCTGGTTAGTCTTTTGTCAACTCGACACAAGCTACAGTCATCTGGGAAGGGAGAATCTCAGGTGAGAAAAAATGCCTACATTAGATTGGCCTGTAAACAAGTCTGTGAGAGTATTTTCTTAATTGATGATTGATGTGAAAAGGCCCAGCCTACTCTGGGTGGTGTCGCCCCTGGGTGGTTAGTCTTGGGGGTATAAGAAGGATAGCTAACCATGGACCTAAGAGAAAGCCAGTAGGTAACCCTCCCCTGTGGTTCTGGCCTCTGCCCCTGCTTGAGTTGCTGCCTTGATTTCCATTAATGATGGACTATGATCAAGATGTGTAAGCCAAATAAACCCATTCCTCCCCAAGTTGCTTTTAGTCACAGTGAGGAAAAGCAAACGATAATATCCACTGTCTTACTTACAGCTACCGGTCCTCCTTGGATGCAGTGCTGCAGATGTTGTGTGTGCTGTTCTTTGGTCCCTGTCTCATCTCCAGCTCAAGTAGGCAATGACAGGGCAGCTGACAATGTAGACAAATACGTACCTGGGAGAGGGGCCAAGGCTGAGTGCTTGCATGGTGTATCGCTACTTCATCCCTTGCAGGAAAGCTCTGCTCAGAACCATAGCAGATGACGAGGGAGCAGCACGATTATGGGGTCAGCAGGGGTTGTCAGAGAGGCTTGAGAGGACTCAGCATGTCCGTGAACTGTGAATACTTGGGTCTGCCTTGGCCTTGGTGGTAGCAAGAGAGGAAGTTTAATACATGCACTGTATGAGTTTTGAAACATTCTAGGTACTTCTGGCTAGGACAGGCAGGCTGTGGCTGCAGAGTGGAGGGCCTCATCAGGTTATGGAGACCCAGGAATGACCTCTCTTCTTAGGGATCAAGTTGGATGTCTGGAGCTATCATCTTAGGATTGCAACAGTGCCTTGGGCCCCAGCGTGGGCAGCAGGCAGATGTATGCCACACCCTTCAGGGCATCCTGGGGCTAGCTGATGTTGTAAGAGGGGATGTGCCAGACTCCTGTAGTTCAAGGGTAAAAGGACTGGGTACCTGGCTCCCTGGGGGCCCTAAAGAACAAATTCCATCATCACATCACACTGAAATAGAGTCCCAGAAGATAGTACTATAGGAGCTGTGAGGTATGGGCCAATTCTACCTTTGTGGCACCATGGGGGTGCCCATGATATTCTTTCATCTCTGCAGATTGCCTGGCAGGAAAGAGGGCATCTGCCACTCATGAAGGGTGAGGTCAGTGTGAGGGAGGGGAACTGGGTGTCTAGGTAGCTGTAGGTAGGAAGAGTAGATGGCCAAGAGACACTGGAGGCCACTTGGTGGGCAGGTGGCTGGGAAGTGACAGGCTTTATAGCTCAAGTCAGCTTATCCAATTAAACAACTTTTCATTACATGTATTTGTGTGTGTATGTGTGTGTGTTTGTGTATGTGTGTGTGTGTGTGTGTGTGTGTGTGTGTTACATGCAATAGTACCAGCGTGGAGGTCAAAAGACAACTTGCAGGAGTTGTTTCTCTCCTTCTACCATTTGGGACCTAGGGGGATTGAACTCAGGTTATCAGGCTTAGCAACAAATGCTTTTTACCAATTTAAGGCATCTAGCTGGGCCCAGCTTATTAATTCTAAAATATTTTTATTAGCATATACTAATTATACACCATATTGAGTTTCATTATGGCGTTTTCACATGTGCATATACTGGATTTTAATCATATTCACCCTCACTTGTCCTTCTCACTCCCACTGATCCTCTCTCATTCTCAACAAGGGTCCCTCTCACTTTTGTGTCCTTTTCTTTGTGTGAGCCAGGACTACCCACAGGAGCGACCTCAGATGCATGGGCAACGTACCATCAACTACACCACTGAAGGAAATGTCTCTCCCTGCTTCGGCAATCATTAACTGCCTCTAGATCTTCAGGGAGGGGCAGCGCCTCCTGAGACACCACCCCCTCCATGATGGGCCCACTCCACTTACACATTTGTAAAATCTGGAACTTTGGCTCTGTTTGCTGGATAGATTTTCTCATGGGTGCTCTAGCCCTTCACCTCCTTTCCCTCTTATTCTGTGGAGTGGGAGCCTCATATTGATCCCTGGTACCCAGCTCCAAGCCCAGCAGATGCCACAGGCTCATGAAGGCCCATTTATCAGCCTCAACTGCTCATGCTACATCCTGAGGAATCTGGAGGAAAAACAGATGGTTGTATGTGGATGACATTTACTTAACTGTCTGTCAATATTTGAGAAGTTTTATTACTTTGCAGTGTTGGGTTTTAGAATAAATTAAATGGCTAATGGAAATATTAAAATAGAATTAATTTAACTAAACAAATAAAAACTGGGAGAGGTGATGTGATTTGTTTAGAAGTTACTAAAATATATTTTCAGAGGAAGCCTCAGGGAAGGGAGATGGGATGGAGTTTGGGATGAGCCTAAGCTAGCCAGACGTCTGTAGGCCCTTTGAGCCCTGGGGGGGTGGGGATAGGTCTATATGGAAGGTATCAGAGGTGCACAGCCCTGCCAGTGCTCACATTGGGAACCAGGGACTTGCATCAGGTTGCTCCCAGGGACCTGGAGGCTTCCTGCCCCGTTTCCATCTTATGCTTAGCGTCTGGTTGAAGGGTCACATTTCAGAGCATCACATCCACCCTCAGCCCGTCCACAAATCAGAAAGGGAAGCAGAGAAGCTAGCAGGTGACACACAAGGGACTTTAAAACGGTGTAGTGGCACAGAGATCCTCCAAGTGTGTTTGGGGGAGTGCTAAGGCTGATTGTTTCTTAAGCAAGCATTGACTTGGTGCCCATTTTAATGTACTGAGAGGAACAGGAAAGCTATTCTTTGCACTGTGGTACAAGACTGTCTCATGCCCTTGGTTTTTGCCAGAAGCCCATAAAGAAAGTCTTTTATTGAAGTACAGCATGGCCTCTTTCGGCGGTTTTCTGCTGTAGTTGAGGAGACAGTCTGGTTCCATACCCTGATGCTTTTCCCCAGAGTCAGAGATGTGACCTTCTGACTCTTGGCTCTGGAGAGGGGAGAAGGGGTGAAGAGGGGAAATGGAGATTCAGCAGGCAGAAGAGAGCTCACAGAGAAGATCTCTTACTCCTGCTCTGTCAGGTAAGACTTTGTAATCAGCCATGCCCTCCTTGGCTCTCATCAGATGCGTTGGAGAACTTCTATGGCTCTAGGGTGTCCCCCACATTTCTTGTGCTGAACACTTCGTCTCTAATCAGCATGTTATTTGAGAATGAAGTCTTTGGCATCAGACCACTCCTGGATTAACACATTAAGGGCCTGCCCAGAGAGTGCCTTTGTTATATAAGCCACACTCTCTCCTAGCTTGCCCTGCATTGCCCCAGGATTCTATTACCAGCAGGAAGGACAAAACCTGATAGAGCCCTGGACCTTTAACTTGCAGAACTATGAGTTGAACAAACCTTTACCCTTTACAAATCACCCAGCCTGGGGTAGTCCATTATAGCAACAGAAAATAAATAGACTAAGGCAGGGAGCCAAGGGAGAGTCCACCAAGGAGATGGTGGACTTCTGTCTCTCAAAGACAAGAAGATGCAATATGGAGTGCCCAGCCTTTATAGGATCCTGGACTAGGAGGGGTGGAACTGAAAGGTAACAGGAAGGGGACTCATGGGTGCCTTTGGACTCCTGACCTGGTCATCAGTTGGGCATCCAGTTTTCATACATGGTCAGGTGGAAAGTGGAGAGTAGGTCTATGTGTAGCATTTTGGAAAGGTTCTGACTGAGATGCCAGCCAGAGGCTGCAGGAAGCCTGGGCTGCAGAGGGAAGCAGTTCACACACATACCTGGATGAAAGCAGGGAGACACACAGAAAAGGCAGGGCTCAGGAAGAGGTCTGGACTTCTGACTCTTAGGTCAAGTACAGTGCATGAGCCAACAGGTCTGTGCCGGAACCTTGTTGGTCCCCAGTCCTCAAACATCCTACAAAGGGGATGTGGCAGCAGGTGATGCCTTCATGTTCAACTTTGAACAATCCCAGAATCTCCATTTCCAAGCACTCGTGGCCTAACAAATAGCTGTAGGAGTTTCTTCAGAAAACTGGTGTGTGTGTGTGTGTGTGTGTGTGTGTGTGTGTGTGTGTGTGTGTGTGTGTTTGCTGTGTACACGTGTATGCAGGTGTTCTAAACCACATGCAAGCAGAGTCCAGAGACTGGGAACTCTGAGATCTAACTGACTTTGTTTCTGAGAGGGCCACTGGATACACTCAATACTGCACCCTCTGGAGAGAAGGAGCACTGTGTAATCACATGGTGGAAGGCGGACACATTCCCCTGTGATTCCTTTGCAACACCATCTAATGCCAGACAGGAGCCAGGAGTCCTGGTGACCTCTTGAAGGCCCCAGCCCTTAACCACATCACACAAACCTGATGTTTGAAAGCGGTACAGTCACCTAAGCATGTTCTACCAATCCACTGATGTGTGAATTAAGCAGGCCCTAGCCTGCCTTTCTCCCCTCTGGGTATTTTTTTTACATCCTGTGACTACCCAAGCAGCTCTCTGCCAATAAGGTGCTGCCACCAGCCGCCATCTGGCTCTTGCTGCTCTTTATGTTCATGCACACACCTGCGTCTGACACTGCCACCTGCCTTTGCTCCGCAGGCTCTAGCTCACTGTCCCCAGGAGTGTTGTCCCCGTCAATGCCTCCTGCTGCTGCTTGGGGCCCCGGGGAAGCCTTTTCCCCAGTAGAAGGGACTTCCAAGCCCTCTGGGGAACGTGGGTGCCTGAACAGTTTCCTTCCTATGCAGCCAATCCTTGGGAGGTGGCAATTGCTCTTGTACTGCCTGGGGGAGAATGTCTTGCACATATCCAGCAGAAGTGTGCATGCATGTACGGTACAGGTGAGGTGTAAGCTGTGGTGGTATCTGCTTTGCCCGTGACCTCGGGCTATACAACGTGAAGGAGGTGGTGCCTCTTGCCATCATATATGACCTCTTACAAGGAAAGGGAGAGGGGTCACAAGGCCCCTTCTTCCTGCTTCCTGGTGTGACCAGACTGCCAGGTGGATTTGCTCCGGATCAGAACAGATGACGATTTCAGCTGTTTACTCGGTGGTTCTGTATTTGTGAGTGTATTTCCTCAATGTACACCTTAATAAATCCCTATTACTCTTTAAATAGACTCACGCAGTTGATCTTAACAGTAAGCTGGGGTTCTTGCAGGATGCTAATGTCCTTTCTCATCAGCACTTCCTTGTCTAAATTCTCTATCCTTTGGGCAGCAGCCCAGCATTCAGTTATGCCCCCACCCTTGTTCCTGTTGTGAGATATATATATCTCAGTTCTGGGGGGATCCAGGGCTATGACATCCATCTCTTGTTCCTCTCTGTATTAGTTACTTTCTGTTGGTGATAAAAACACTGACCAAAACAAACCTGGGGAAGAAAGGGTTTATCTGGGTCATACTTCCATGTCATAGTCCATCATTGACATTGAGTCAGGACAGGAACTCAAGCAAGAACCTAGCTAGAGGCAGGAACTGAAGCAGAGGCCATGGAGGAATCTGCTTTACAGGCTTACGCTCTGTGACTTGCTCAGCTTGCTTTCTTATACAACCCAGGACTACCTGTCCAGGGGTGGCATCACCCAGAGTGGAAGGGGTCCTCCTTTCTTAATCACTAATCAAGAGAATGCCCCCAGAGATGTCCACAGGCCAAGGTGATAAAGGCAGTTCCTCAATTAAGGGTCCCTCCTCCCAGGTGACTCTAGTTTGTATGAAGTTGATAAAAGCTAACCAGCACACTTTCCCAGGCCTGGCCTTTTCCACCAGGTTGTGCCAGGGGTCATTCTGGTTCTTGGTAAGTTGCATGGAGGAAGCACATTCTCCTGGCAATGACCTTCTCTCTGATGGAACCTGCTTGTTTAACCACTGGAGGGTTTTCATGGGGGCAGGGGTGTCTGCTTCTAAAGGAGCTCGATTGCGCTAGCCTTTCCTCCTAGCAGGTTTGGGTGTTTAGAGTTGCACCCCACGTGTCTACATCCTGAGCCCCATTCTCACCGAGGGGGAGCTCCTGGAACCCTCCGTAGATAAGGCCTCCACAAAGCTGCCCAGCCTTACACTTTGCCCCGTCCCATTCTCCTGGGCTTACCCATCCCATTCCAGTAAATCAAGATTCCAGCAAACATCAGTCTCCTAGTTCCCATCACTCCTGCTGGGGTGGGGGCAGGGATGCTGTGGTCATGCAGTGCCTTCTGTGTCTTAGTTAGGGTTACTGTTGCTGTGATGAAACACCATGCCCAAAGGGACTTGAGGAGGAAAAGGTTTACCCAGCTTATACTTCCATTTCACAGTTCATCATCAAAGGAAGTCAGGGCAGGAACTCAAACCGGGCAGGAATCTGGAGGCAGGGGCTGATGCACAGGCTGTGGAGGGGTGATGCTTACTGGCTTGCTCTCCATGACTTTCTCAGCTTGCTTGCTTTCTTTTCTTTCTTTCTTTTTTTTTTTTTTAAATTTTTTTATTTATTTTACATCCCAACTGCAGTTCCCCAGCCCCCATCTCCTCTCTGCCCATGACCCTCCATCACCCACTTCTCCTCCATTTCTATTCAGGAAAGGGCAGGCCTCCTACAGATATTGCTAAAACATGGCATATCGAGTTGCAGTAAGACTAAGCACCTTGTTGTATTAAGGCTGGACAAGGCGACCCAGTATGAGGAATAGGGTCCCAAAGGCCAGTAAAAGAGTCAGAGACAGCCCCTGCTTCCACTCTTAGGAATCCTACAAGAAGACCAAACTACACAACTGTCACATATATGCAAAGAGCCTACATCAGTCCCATGCAGGCTCCCTGGTTGTCGGTTCAGTCTCTGTGAGCTCCTATGAGCCCAGGTTAGTTGATTCTGTGGGTTTCTTGTGATGTCCTTGACCCTTCTGGCTCCTACAATCCTTCCTCCCTCCCTTGCAGTAGGATTCCCTGAGCTCAGTCTAATGTTTGACTGTGGGTCTCTGCATCTGTTTCCACCAGTTGCTGGATGAAGCCTCTCTGATGACAATGAGGCTAGGCACCAATCTATGGATATAGTAGGATGTTGTTAGGCATCATGACATTGACATGACATTGCCTCCCTCCAGTCATGTTTGTTTCTATCTTAGGTCTCTGGATCACCCAGCCTTTAGGTCCTGGAGCTCCAGGCAGTGTCAGGGGTGGGCTCACTCTCGTGGCATGTGTCTCAGGCTGGACCAGTCATTGGTTGGCCACTCCCACAATCTCTGTGTCACTCCTACCCAGCACATCCCATAGGCGGGACAGACTGTGGGTGGAAGGTTATGTGGCTGAGTTGGTGTCCCAGTCCCTCCACTGGTGGTCTTGTCTGGTCACAGGAGATGACCAGTTCAGGCTACATATTCACAATTGCTAAGAGTCTTCTCTGGAGTCATCCTTGTCCCCTTGAGGACATCCTGGATGTCCCTCAACCCAAAAATGGATAAAGAAAATGTGTCACGTCCACACAATGGAGCACCACTCAGCTGTCAAAAACAATGACATCATGAAATTTGAAGGCAATGGATGGAACCAGAAAAAAATCATCCTGAGTGAGATGACCGAGACCCAGAAAGACAAACATGGCATGCACTCACTCATAAGTGGACATAAGCTGCAAAGTCAAGGATAACCATGGTACAATCCACAGACCCAGAGAGGATAGGAAACAAGGAAGGCCCAAGGGGAGCACTCGGATCTCCCTGGGAAGAGGAAACAAAAGACATCTTGTGGGTGGACTGGGGGTGGGTGGGGCTGGGAACATGAGGGGTTGGGTGGGGGATGGGGTGGGGAGGAGGAGACGACTGGAAAAGGGGGCACCTCAGGGTCAGGTAGAAACCTGGTACAAGGGAAACGCCCAGAAATCTACAAAGATAATTTTTTTAAAATTTAATTTATTCATTTATTTTACATCCCAACCACAGCCTCTCCTCCCCCATCTACTCCTTCTCTGTTTCTGTTCAGAAAGGGGCAGGCCTCCCATGAGTATCAACAAAGCATGGCATATCAAGTTACAGTAAGACTAAGCACCTCCTGTGTATTCAGGCGGGACAAGGCATTCCAGTATGAGGAATGTTACCAAGAGCCAGCCAAAGCATTAGGGACAGCCCCTGCTCCCACTGTTAGGAGTCCCACAAGAAGACCAAGCTACACAACTGTCACATATATGTAGAGGGCTTAGGTTGGTCCCATGATCACCTGTTTTCTTATAGAACCCAGGACCACCAGCCTAAGGGTGGTACCACTCACTACAGGCTGAGCCCTCCCCCATCAGTCACTAATTAAGAAAATGCCCTATAGGCTTGCCTGCAGCTCTATCTTATGGTGGCATTTTCTTAATTGAGGTTCTCTCCTTTTAGATGACTTTGGCTTGTGTCAAGTTGACATAAAACTAGCCAGCATATTCTGTAAGCCTATGGTCCCTGCTTATCCCAGGATGATTTGCCTCGACATCAATACTATCTATACGCAGGGGCTCCCTGCCTTCCACCTACCAGTCCTGGGTCCCTGTTGCAGGGACTGCTGAGGGAGTCAGCTCCAGAGGCCACCTTCAGAGCCAGGTTTTCATCACTGCTCCTGGAGCCAGCTGTCTGAAGTCGTCTTCCGGAAACAGGTTCTGAGCACAAGCTCCTGGAGCCAGCTGTCTGAAGTCGTCTTCCGGAAACAGGTTCTGAGCACAAGTGACTCCAGCAAGTATACACTGTGGGGGTAGATCAGGGCTCCATGCTGAGTGACTGTGCACCAGCTCATCCTTTGGCATTCCCGAGTGGGGCTGGCCCCCAGAGCTTACCTGAAGGGGGGTGGCAGGCTGGGTCTTTGGAATCCATTCGAAGCAGCCATTGGCCCTGGAAGAGGGTCAAGCAAACTTGGGTGCTGCAGCTGTCGATAAAGGAGGGAGCACTTAACCATCTTCACTGGAGCACCTGACAAGCTTATCCCCGGGAGGAGGGTGGCCCTCCAGAAGGGGGATGATGCCTGAGCACTTTCATGAGGGCGTCTTGTTTGTTGCTGCCCAGGGTGAGTCTGACATTGCATGGGGCGGGATCTATGACCCAGGGAAAGTGGGCCCAGGTGCTAGCTTGGCACGGGAGCTGACACCCTGGGTAGTTAGGTCTTCATGAGATCAGCCAGGCCATGATGTGAGTGAGGGTGGACTATGAGGTCCTCTGCGGTGGTGCAGGCTTTCACTTGAGCTCAGGCTACAGGGACAGGCCAGTGCTTCCTTTCTGTTTCTCATGCTCCACCCTAAATGTTGTAAGGAGGTGGGGGTAGAGCAAAGGGTGAGCAGGACCACAGTGTCAAAGGGCATCTTGTTCTGAAGTGAACCGTGCACCCTGCTCTCTCATTTATCTGCTTGTTATCTGTCCCTCTGTCTGTCATCTCCCTCCGGCCTGGCTCCTATGTGCTCCTTCTATCCACACAGGGGCCATGATGACACCAAGGACAAGTGTCCTTGAGAGACAAGGCTTAGTCCTTTGGGGAGAAGGCTGCTTTCTCTCTCTTCACTGAGCCAGGCCCAGCCATCTTAGAACCGTGGCACAACTCCAGATTTCATTAAGTCAAGGGAGAAAAAATATTTTTGAAAGAGGGTAAATAGAACTTAATTTGCCATGTGGTTGGAATTAACACAGAACACTTCCCATCAGCCTTTGAAGGGGCTGGTGGTTGAAACAGCTTCCTCGGCTCTGGCTTAGGCTTCAGGGCTGTTCAAAACCTTTGTCATCAAGGCCGGTGGCTGGTGCTGGCTGGGATGGGGTACACAGAACATGTTGGGTAAATGTTTGCCTTTCAGTGGCTGTGCTGAGGGATGGATGTAGCTGTGGAAGACCTTCTCCCAGATAGGAATCCCTCCCCGAACTCCACAAGGGCTGCTGCATTCTTGGGGTGGAGCTGGCAACAAGGAGGAAGACTCACAGGGGCCATTCCAGCTGTGCTCACCCCCTTATTCTGTTCAGGATATGCCACGAACAGCTGGTGGCCACATGTTGTGGGGGAAGAGTCTATGACATTGCTGCAATCCGACCATTTCCTGTAAAAAGTTCTTGCGTTAGAGACTTCGTCGCAAATGCTGTGCTGACGGTGCTTGAAGACAAGGCCCTTCAGAGGTTATCAGGGTTAACTGAGGTCCATGGGGGTGGCCTCCAGGATGGGATTAAGAACTTTACTGTGTGGACGTGGTATGTGTAGGCATGCGTAGATGTTGGTTTGGGTGTGACTGCATGTGTGGGAGGGTACATATGTGGTTGCACATATGTGGTTGTATGTGTGTGTGTGAGTAAGCCAGGTATCAATGCCTGCTGTTGTTGCGTAGACTCTGCCCATCTTGTTTTTGGAGACAAGACCTCACATTGTTGGCTTGGAATTCAGTGATTTGGTTACTCTGATTGGCCAGTGAGCTTCAGGAATCTGTCTGTCTCCTCTTCCCCAGAACTGGGATTACAAGCACATGCCGCCATGCTTGGCTTTTTAACATGGGTTCTAGATTGAACTCAGGTCCTTATGTTTGTATGACCAAACACATTGCCATATGACCCATATCTCCCCAGCTCTGCAATGAGGGCCTTTTTTTTTCCTTCAGTTAAGGACTGAAGAAGCAGAGGCAGAGGAAGAGGAAGTGGAAGTGAGAAGGGAAGCAGAGCAAGAGGAAGGGAAAGAGGAAGAAGCAGAAGTAGCAGGAGGAGGAGGAGGAGGAGAATGGGTCTAAGCTAGTACACTCACTCTTATACCATGTCGTGTGTCCAGGCATGGAATGATACAGCAGGAAGGTCATCACTACAAACAGCCCTGCCATCTTGAACTGCTAGGCTTCAGAAGCCGGTGCCTGGACAGATATGTGATTAAAGCAATAGGAAGTGGAGAGAGTGAGGCACTGAGTGGTACCTGCTACACACATTATTTACCTGTGTGTCCCAGTTTGCTTTCTATTGCTGTGATAAACACTGTGACCAAGAATAGCTTAGGGGAGGAGAGGGTTTATTTGGCTTACACATCCTGAGCACATTCTGTCACTGAGAGAAGTCAGGGCAGGAACTCCAGTAGGAACCTGGAGGTAGGAGCCATGGAGGAAAGCATCTTACTGGTTTCTTCCTCATGGCTTGCTCGGTTTGCTTTATTATACAATCCGGGGCCACCTGTCTAGCACCCCCCAGAATTGTCTGACCTTTCCATATCAATCATTAATTAAGAAAATGCTCCAGAGATGTGACCACAGACCAATCTGACGGAGGTACTTCCTGAATTGAGGTTTCCTCTCCTCAAGTGACTCTAATTTGTGTGGAGTTGACAAAAACTAACCAGCACATCTGACTCCTTGACAGCCTGACACACGAATACATCACTGTAAAGCCATACCCTTTTCATTTCTCTCTCCCGAGATCGTATGTTAATATCACAATATAAAACACAGCCCAAGTTTTGCAGGTTGTGTGGTCTTTAACAGTGTCAATATTTAAGAGTTCATTAAAAAAAAATCCAAAGCCTCTTAACTTCAGGTTCCTATAAAAAAATAAAAACAGATTATATATTTTATTGTTCCAAGAGGGAAGAACCAAGGCATAATTATATTTGAAGCCAAACCGAAGTCGAACAGTGTGTATAGCTCAGTGTCCAATGTCTGGGACTCATTCAAAGTCTCCTGTGCTCCAAAGGGCTCAGACAGCTCCACTACTCTGGCTCTGCCATCTGCAGCACAAATATCTTGTTTTGTAGGCTCAGGTTGGCTCCATACCATACCTGGCAGCAGATCCCAGTATTATGGGATCTCCACTGTAAATGAGGCTGTATGGACTTCAGTCCCATTACATGGTACCAAGCCTCAGCTTCTCCCATGGACTCTCCAATCCTGCGGCTTCCATGACTTTAAAACCAGTTAACCAGCATCCATTACCCCAGTAAAGCAAAGCTTTCACTTCAGTGGTGCTGATTCTTCAGCCCCATATCACACAAATGGCCCCCAAAGTATCCTCGCTACTTGTGAGACTTCACGAGCCAGCACTCAGTGGGTTCTCTAGCCCCAAGTTCCAAAGTCCTTGCATAATAATCCCTAAAAACAACATGGTCATGTCCATCATAGCAATATTCCACACGATGGTACCAATTTCTGTTCTAATTTGTTTTCTCTTACTGTGATGATAAATACCACAGCAAAAAGCAAATTGGTAAGGAAAGGGTCCATTTGGCTTATAGGTCCCGATCACAATCCATCAGAAGAAGTCAGGGAAGGAACTCAAGCAGGAATAGAGACAGAAACCACGGAGTCAAGCTGTTTCCTGGCTTGCTTTCTTATCCAATCCAGGCTTACCATCTACAGCAGGGCGTGTGTTCTCACCTCAATTAACCTAAAACTAGAAACCCTCTCACAAACACACCCAGGGGCTCCTGTCTTGGTGATAGTAGGTTCTGTCAAGCTGACTGTCAACACCAACCATCACGGAAGTGAATACAGGAATAAAAAACCCACTTCCAGAAAATGAAGTAGGAAAGATGAGAACTTAAGTTAGAATTATTCCTGGAGATAGAAGATAGTATCACAACCGTGAGACAAGATTAGGGGGTTGTGGAGAAGGATGAATTAAGAGACCTTGACAATGAAGAATTTAATATGTAGTTGAATTAGTAGGAGAGGCCAAACAGAAGGGACCTTTGTGATTACAAGATCAGGCTGGAGGCTAGAGAGAGGCCTCGGCAGGTAAGAACAGATATTGCTCTTGTAGAGAACCCGAGTTCTGTTCCTAGCACCATGTTGGGAAGCTCACAGCTGCCTGTAACTCCATCTCCAGGGGATCTGACACTTTGGGCCTCTGTGGGCACCTGCACTCATGTGCACATATTCCACTTCTGACACATAAAAATAGTTTTTAAAAAAAGCTGAAATGACTGGAAAGGGTGGTCATTGGTTAGGAATACTTACTGCTTTTACGGAAGATCTGGGTTTGATTCCCAGCACCCACATGGTGGCTCATAGCCACCCCATAACTCCAGTTCCAGGGGATCCAATGCCTTCTTCTGTTTCCACAGGCTCCTACATGAACATGGTTCATAGACACACAATCAGGCACATACACGTATCTATACAAAATAAATATGTGTCCTGAGTGCTGCATATGGTGGTGTCCGGCAGCATAAGGAGATGCATTCTGAAGTTCAAGAATTCCTTTATGTGGATCTTCCAGAGGTGAAGAACATAAAGAAGGAAGGCAATGGGGAGATAGCTAAGGTACTTGCCATATGAGCCTGAGTTTGATCCTCAGCAAAAAGCTAGATGTGGCGTCACATGCTTGTAATCTAAGGAAGTGGGGACAAACGGAGCTCTGGGGCCTGCTGATTGGCAGTGCCTGCCTAGCCTACTTGGCCAATGATTGACCTTGTTTCAAATCAAGGTGGATGGGGCTTTAAAAAGACACCTGACATTGTCTTCTGGCCTCAGCATAATGTATGCACATGTGCACACCTGCACACACATGTTCCTACACAGAATTGACCAACCCCTAAACAATCAATCAATCAATCAAAGTCCTGCAGAATATAAAAAAGGACCTGAGTCTTTGGGTTGAAAGAGTAAAGAAAATATCAATCAAGACAAAAAACATACGAACTACAGAACATTTTCCATACCTGGTTATCAATCTATCTTGAGATTTCAGAATACTGATCAAAGGCTCAAACCTAAGCAAA
This sequence comes from Peromyscus nudipes, assembly GCA_902168325.1. NCBI lineage: Eukaryota > Metazoa > Chordata > Mammalia > Rodentia > Cricetidae > Peromyscus > Peromyscus nudipes. The sequence goes on along the minus strand of CABHPH010147848.1, from coordinate 2,311 downwards.
GAAAATGTTTCTCATGCAAAAGCTGATTCAGGCTTCTCACTGAATACAGGTGATCAAAGAAATGAGAGAAGAAGCCTCTAAATTAGAAAGATTCATTAATAAGGGGCTGGGACGATGGTTCAGTGGGCAAAGCACTTGCTTTTCAAGCACGAGAACAAGAGTTTGAACTCAGGATTTATGTAAAGCAGCAGCAGCAGCAGCAGCAACAACAACACCAACAACAAGAAAACCCACCAGATTTGGCGGCACAGGCTTGTAATACCAGTCCTGGAGAGGTGGAAACAGATGGATCCTGGGGCTTGCTACCAGATAGCCTCACCTACCTGATGAAATCCAGTTCAATGAGACCTTGTCTCAAAAAAGTGGATGTTGAGCTGAAGAGACAGCTTAATTGCTAAGAGTACTTGCTGTTCTTCTAGAGAAGTGGTTCTCAACACACGGGTCGTGACCCCTCTGGGGTCATATATCAGATATTTACATTATGATTCATAAACAGTGGCAAAAGTACAATCATGAATTAGCAACAAAATGATTTTATGGCTGGGGTCACCACAACATGAGGAACTTTATTAAAGGGTCACAGCATTAAGAAGGTTGAGAACCACTGGGCTAGAGGACCAGTGTTTGGCTCTCAGCACCTACCTCAGGCAGCTCACAGCCTTCTGTAACTCCAGTTCCAGAAGATCTGCTGCCCTCTTCTGGCCTCCTCAGGTACCTGCACACATGTGGCATACACTCACACAGGTGTACACATGCACATGAATAACAATGAAAATAAGTCTCAGAGCCAGCACCGGGCACATCCCTTTAATCTCAGGAGTGTTGTATGGCATTTTTCTCTGAACTGAAGCATTCCTTCCAGGAAGGACTTGGGAGGTGGACGGAAGGTCACATGTCTGGAAGAACAGAAACTTGGAAGATTCTCTAGGCGCCTTCCCAGCAATATGGGAAGGATTGCCAAGGGGAGGAGACTCTGACCAGTTCGTCTGCAGAGAGGGGAGATGCTCCGACCATCAGCTGCCTGCAAGCTGTGCAGAGCTCCAGGGTTGCAGCTTTCTGAGCCATGACCACAGTGGGTGGGCTCTTTGGTGATGTAGCTGCTTTGGAATCCTCCCTGCTCTGTTTTTGTAAGTAACCCCTCACCAAGACTACCATCAGGAAGGAACTCCAGGAAACCCACTGGTTCATCACGTTGGGCTTTGCTGCAGTTGCTGCTTTGGTCTTGTGTTCCCATTCTGGAGTGAATGGACTTGTGTGTGTGTGTGTGTGTGTGTAGTGTCTTCTCAAGAAAGATCTACCACACAACAGAGAAGTAGAGACAGGCAGATTCCTGTGACTTTTGAGGTCAGCCTAGTCTACATAATGAGTTACAGGGCATCCAGGGCTACATAATGAGATTCTGTCTCAAAAAGAGAGAAAAAGGTGGGTGACACTTGGGGACCTCTCACACCTGTACATACATTTCCCCAAACACATACAAAACAACAACAAATCAATAATACTCATTCTAAATATCTATTTTGTGCAATAAGGCAATGGGGAAAATTTCAGATACAGCACGGACTAGGACATCTATCATGCAAAATAGAATATTAATGCCACAGCTTACTACAAGTCCAGACATTTCTCCCACTGTGACATGAGTCTGAGACATCAAAGCTTAGCAAGGCTGAACCACATGCCTAAGGTCACACAGCCCACAAGTGGCAGAGCTGGGCCTGGAAGTCAGGTCACTGGCTCCAAAGGCTTTGCAACTTCTGCACGATCAGAAACACTGATGACCCTTGTCCACACCACAGAGTTTCAGAACCGCAGAGTTGGCCTTCAGGGACTGATCCAGGCCTCCACACTCACAGGGATTTGGAGTGAGTGCTGAGGAAATCTGCCAGGGATGGTCTGAAGAAGCCCAAATGGCACAGGGAAGAGACCCAGATTTCTCACTGCTGTGAAGCAATGTTCCCCAGCAAAGGCAACTTAAGCGGGTGTGTGGTGATGGCTCACAGATAGAGGGCGCAGTCCGTCATGGTGGAAGGAGCGTGAGGTGACGGCCACACTGCATCTGCAATCATAAAGCAGAGAGAGATGGATGCTGGTGCTCAGCTCACTTTCTCCCTTTTATTCCGTCCAGGACCCTACCTCGTGGAATGATGGCACACAATTAGGACGTGTCTTCCCCCGCTCCACGAACCCAATCCAGAAGTTCCTTCACGGACATGGCTTGTTTCCTAGGTGATCCTAGAGCCTATCAAGCCTATCCTATTCCTCAAACAGGCTATGAGGAATCGCAGGGTGGGTAGGAAGGCACCATTGC
>CABHPH010147847.1:0-50266 GCA_902168325.1 Peromyscus nudipes | reverse complement strand
ACACACACACACACACACACACACACACACACACACACACACACACAAATACCCACTTGAAAACTTCAGAGCCTGCTCCAGGGTACTGGTTGGGCTCTGAAGCCTTTGCTGTTTATCCTTGCGGGCACATTCATTCTATAAAATGGTGGGTGGGGCCATCTGTTTTGGAACGCGTCAATATCTGTTGGAGATAGCCTGTGTCTGAAGGGCAGGATTGAGACTCATTTTTGGCAGGAGAACAGGTCAGTCATGCTTGTGCTCAGTCTTTGGATCTGTAAAATAGGCATCTTTTTTAGTTTGACCTCTGTTACTGTAAAAGCGACCATGATCAAAGACATGGAGGGGGAAGGGCTTATCTGGCTTCTGTGTTCCAATCACAGTCCATCATTGGGGGAAGCAGGAAAGGAGATCAAGGCAGGAACTGAAGCAGAAGCTATGGAGGGACACAACTTATTGGCTTGCTTCCTCTGGCTTGCTCAGCTTGCTTTCTCATACCCCTTAGGACTTCTGGTTCATGGGCAGTACCGCCTACAATGGTCTGAGTCCTCCCATTTCAACCAGTCCTCAAGAAAATGCTCCACGGGCTTGCGTACAGGCCAATCTGGTGGTCGTTTTCTAAACTGAGGTTCCCTCCTCCCAGATTACACTAACTTGTGTCAAATTGAGAACGACAGCAACCAACCCAGCTGACCTCTTAAGATACTAAAGAAAAAAAGAAAAAACCTTCAACAACACACACAACGAAAAAATGGTCTTTTTTTTTTATTTATTTAAAACCTGGCTTGTGTGAAGAACTGGCTTAGTGGAGCTAGGTTGAGTGTTTGGTTGTGGTCAGACGGTTAACCGGTGGTGTCCCATCTTGCCCTTGGGCTCTCCAGGCGTGGCTGTGCTCACTCTAAGCAGGCTTTCTAGAGCACGACGGTCCTGAAGTTGAATGGATGGGCCTTTGCTCCCATCTGTGTGACAGCATCAAGAGCAAGTTGTTAATTCTGGAGGGAGATTTAGAAGAATGCATTTGTATCTAAAAGTTGTTTGGGTAGCTTGTTGTGGGGTGGGGAGCAATCCAGCATGTTTGATATTGTCCTTAAAGGGTCACGGTGCCCATTGTCCCAGTATAATGGTAAAAATTTTCCACTTAGGAACAGGTCAGCAGTTTATCAAGCTGATCTCTGCCCCGGCAGATATGTCCCAGCCTTCTAAAGAAAAGCCTAGAAGGATATCTGGCACATTGGCCTCAGGCAAAGTTAGTCCCACGGTTGGGCTAAATATGTACTTTTCATTTCCTGTATACTGTCCACTTTCTAATAAGGGCAGGCAGACAGTAATGAGAGAAGAAGCTCACTCCCCTTGCTTCCAATTGTTACTCAGCTTAAGCAGGTCCGTTACAACTATCAATGGAGAGAGACGGGGCCTCTGCTGGGAATTTCCCATCTCTAATGAGATGAACGAAGCTAGGAGGACCCTTAGGACATTTTTCAACACTGTTTTCCCCCCCTTTCCCTTCTTCCTCCCTTCCTTTCCTTTACCTCCCTTCCCCCTCCTTCCTTTCTTTTACCTCCCTTCCCCCTCCTTCCATTCCTTTACCTCCCTTCCCCTCCTTCCTTTCCTCTTTTTTCCAGTTTTGTAGATAGAATCTACTTGTATAGCTCTAGCTGGCCTGGAAGTGTCTATGTGTCCCAGGCTAGCCTCAAACTTGTGGTGAGCCTCCTGCCTCATCGTCTTCCAGAATGCTAGGAATAGAGGTACCACTACCATTCCTGTCTAGATGGCGTAGAAGAGGACTGAACATTGATGTGATTGCTATGGGTCTTTACCCACTTGGGATAAAAGGGACACTAGAAATGGTTTGGGTGGCCATGGGGACTCCTGATCATACCTGCAGTCTGAATGAAGTTCTGTGAACTTGACATTATGTTCTGTCTATTCCTAGATGATAATTTGCTTCCTGGAAATTCTATACCCAGTCCTAATTAGCCATGAGTGTACAAGAACTCCTCCTGTTGGAGTGGAGACTCAAGTTGGCACCCCTGACATCACTTTTTTTTTTTTTTTTGGTTTTTTCGAGACAGGGTTTCTCTGTGTAGCTTTGCGCCTTTCCTGGAACTCACTTGGTAGCCCAGGCTGGCCTCGAACTCACAAAGATCCGCCTGGCTCTGCCTCCCGAGTGCTGGGATTAAAGGCGTGCGCCACCACCGCCCGGCCCTGACATCACTTTTGTTAGGAAGAACTGGCCTGCCATCACTCTACCGTAACTGTTCTCCTACAGCACCCTGCTACACAGTCCTTTGACAAACCATTGACAACCCTGCCATGGGCTGAGCAGAGACATGAGCTGCAAGTCTAATACTGGCAGTCACCAAAGCAAAATTAGTGACACCCCGATGTAGGAACTGTTCCATCCTTAAAAGTTTTTTACCATAATGCTAGCTCAGTCTACCCTCTACACCCACCCATCCCCAGAGAAGCCTCTTCAGCACCAGGGATGGCCAGACAAAGGATCTCAGCCTGAGTGAGGGCTAGTTGGTTTCTATCGTAAATTACAAGGGTGCTTGCTCACAGACCAACAGGCGTCCATATGTCCTTCACCTCTTTCTAAAGAGTGTAGTTTATGCTCCATTAGCATGTCCCATCGATTCCTTCTTTTTCCTCCATCTTAGAGAACAAATTATATCCACACTGTGACTTCTCACCAAAGCAATTTCTGGACCATCATTCTTTGGGGTCTAAATTCCAATGAGAATCTGAGAGTCTTCATATCAGGAATTTAGTAATAGTCCTGGCCTTTCTGGCTCTTGAAGCCTAATACAGGCATTCATTGGATAAGTTTACTAATTTGTTTTGAGAGACAGGACACCAGTGGTCTTCTCCACTTCCTATTTGGCACAGGTGTGAGAGTTTAAGCCTTTTGTGTTTGTTGAAGGTCAGGATCAGAGTCAAATTTACAGCAAATCCTCTTGCGACGCTTGGCATTACCTTTGGTCTTTTATCACCACAGTAGGTTAAACCTGACCAACAAGTAATTACACCATTATTTTTTATGTGGTGCTTTGTTGCTTGCTTTTCAAAATTGGTTTCTAGAATCTCATGAGGGGTTATTGCGGAAGTGGCCGAATACCCATTGCCCACATAGTAACTGTTCCTCCCAAACATGTGAATTGCTTAACTAAACACCTATTTATTAGCAGACGCCAGGGACTAATATTTTGACCAGCAAGATCCAAAGTGGAAATTAAATTCTGGTTACATATACATTGTTTCTGTCAATATGTTGTAGCAAGTAGGCTTCATTCCTTCCTAGATCACAAGTCCCAATGTAGGGTGAGTGGAAGAACTTACCAGGATGCATCAAGTGGACATCTTGGCTCTGTCTATTTCTTAAAAGACAGAAATAAAGCATGGGAAAGAAAAAAATCAAGAATGGTAGGAATATCCTGTCTTTACTCCCATGTACAATAATACTGAGAGAATTTACATGATGTAAAGGTCAATTTTAGACTTAGCACCACTGCTGTTTGGGGTAGACACCAGAGCATATATCTTATAGTATGTTGTTCTATGCTCTTCCCTAGGACTGGGATGGCTGATCTCAGACAAAGTCCCTCTCCTTCCTGCCACCCTCCTCTCATAAGTTAATTCTCTCCCATAAGTTAAGCTATGGTTGAACAGGAGGTGTTTAGATCTTTGACTTGGTAGCAGTTGAGTGAGACAAAAGAAAACCCAAGACTTAGGCATGAAGCAATTCCTAAGCATTCTAACATTGTGCTGGTCACCCATGTCAACCATGTGAGAACGGTCCAACTTCTCCAGCTAGGCAAGGTGGTGTAGAGGGCACTACACTGGCAGCTCATTTTACTTTAGTACCATTATTCTATCCTGGTATTCCTCTACCTGTTTTGACTTGCTTCTGTCCTGTTTGGTCTGTGGATCTTTCTCCACCCAGCCTCCACCTGCTGGCCTTGCCCACCAAGCTCTTGGTCCTTGGCTCTTTTTTTTCATACAAATGTGTCACTATCATCCATATCTTGATGTTATCCACAGCATCACCTCCATCCTTAATCTTCTGAATTATTCTGTTTCCTTTCCAATTGTCTACTACTTGTTTTAACTGGATGTCCAACTGGTATCTCAAATTTAGCACTTCTGAAACTGGACTCAAGGCCTCTTTGCTTTCAGGTAAAGTTTTCTTCCTGAACTTTTAAAATCTTGCCAAACGATGCTGCTGTCTGCCCATTCAGGTCCCGTGTTGGTTCCCACAATTTGCATAGATTTAAAGAGTCATTTGTTTTTACATGTCCTACCTTCTTCCTACACCCTCTTATCAAACACACACTGAAGTTGTATCAATGCTACTCTAAAATATTTCTACAATCAATCTACCTCTTCTCCAAGAAGCCATCACTGTTGGGATTTCATTTTCTCTTTAGAGCACTGCAAAAGTTCTTTCTTTAAAACCCACTCTGCCTTTGACTCTCATGATTATCTTTTTGAAAGAGAGATCATATCATCACCCCTTACACAAGGAGGATTTAAATAGCTCCTGTTGCCTACCAAATAAAGTCCCTGTCAAGACACATGGGGTTAAGTTCCGCTGTAGGGTTAACCTTTGGCATCCCACTATTAGCACATAAGCTATGCTCTCCCCCAACTGTAGTCTGGATGCACCCCCTTATTTCTCTGCTCATTTTCCTAGACCTCCTTTCCTACCTGTTTTTGGTGGAAAACTCCTATTCATCCTCTCATATCCACCTCAAAGATAGTCTCTCTGTTAAATTTTCCCTCTCCACTGTAGAGAGCTATTATTATTGTTGTTGTTATTGTTGATGTTATGTGCAGTGGACTATCAGTACATTTGTCTGTGTCTGTGCAGACTCCTAGGCTGCTGATTACCATCAGCCTCCCTGGATTAGGCATTCCTCCAGGGTTTGCTATGGTATCTTGCACTGGAATCATTTGGATTCACAAGACACCAGAATGTCACTGTACTTTTCTTTCTCTTCATTGTCTTCTGCACAGGACCTAGCCCAGTGCAAACCTACGCTTTTGTTCATTTCATCAAACCACCAGAGAACATACTAGGTCTAGAAATGATCACATCTAAGAGAGCTGACTCCTGCTTATGTTTCCATTGTTGGTTCCCACAAACTATATTCATCTAAAGATTTATTTTTTATTTTCTGTGTATTTGTGTTTCACATACACATATGTATGTGTGCCACATCTATGCTTTGTGCTTGTGAAGCCAGAAAAAGCAAGTGGAGTTAAGGATAGGTGTGAGTCAACATCTGGGTGCTGAGAATTGAACCCAGCACCTCTGCAAGAGCAGTAAGTGCTCTTGGCATCTAAGCCACCTCTCCAGCCTCTGGGATTTGAAACAGTTGTCTTAGTCCAGATGGAACTGTGTTTCAGGAAAGTGTTTGAGAACCAGTGGAGGGGGAAAGGTTAAGCCTTAGGGACAAGCAAGTCCCACCCGGGGCTCTCCTAGAACATGGCCCCCTCATGTTGTTACATTTACCACATTTTAGAGTTGTGTTCAGTCTTTCTGTTTCTCCTATCTCTGGAGTAGGTTGCAACTGAAGAGCGTGTAAACACATACACTTAACCCTGTATCGCCCACTCCATCCTTTATTTCTAGGCCATCACAAGCATTTCATTCATGGCCATAAGAAGCATCCATTGAGAATCATGTGTCAAACATCGGACAAAGTGCATATTCTGTTTTCACACTGTAGACAGGAAAGGCTCTAAGAACATCTTTCCCAGAAGACACATAGCTAGTCAGTACTGATATCTGAACTCAAATCTAGTTGTGTCTTGCTCCAGAAAGCTTAGGACAAAGAGAAAGACCGTGTTATTTGTCAACTAGTACTCACATGAGGGCTGGTGACATGGGCTTCATGGGGCATGCAGAGGCAAAGAAAAAGATTGGAAAGGATGGCAACTGGGAGAGTGTATGAAGAGTGAGAAACTGTTAGAAAGACACCAGAGGCCAGAATTATTGAAGAATGTTCTGGAAACCCCCCATCTGTCCTAACTTGGCTGCTCTACCAAATATGCTAATGGAAGGCTGCCTGGGCTTCAGTCTCTGCCCTTTCATTCATATTTCTGTGGCTTGAAGATAGCTGAATCCTCTAAAATCTCAGTTTCCTTCTCTGCAGAATGGGAGCAATTTATGGTGCTTCCCTTACAAGGCTGTTGGGAAGGTTAACCAGATTAATCCATAAAAATGCTTGCCATACTATAAATACTGAGGATTTATGTTAGCTGCTGCTGCTAATAAAAATAAAATAATAATAACAAGAAAAAGAATATGGGTCACATGTCAGTGAATGCTTTGGATCCTAGCAGCCCCTCAGCACTTACACAGTTATGTGATTCTGCACGGACCTATGTTTTTCATAGTCTTATATACTACAGTGTGCCTGTGATCTCACAGGGATGCTATAGGATATTTTGGTGCTCATCATACCTGTCGGGCATCATGCAAGTCACTAGTACAAGGACACTGAGAATTCAATGCTAGACTGCACTGCGTTCCTTGGGAGGTTGCTTAAGCTTTGCAAGAGTTGGGTTTTCACTAGTTACTGTGGCTAAATGCATGTACCACGCTGGATGTGTTGGCATATATACACAATTGCAACTGAGGCTGGAGGATGTCAAGTTTGAAGCTAGTCTGGGCTACTTAGATTTGGCTTCAGAAAACCTAAACCAAACACAAATTATTAGAAACTTTGTGTTTTTTTTTCAATACCTTTGTGGATTTTCGTTGGTGTGTTTCAAAGGACTATTAAGTTTAGGTCATAAATATTAACTGTCAGATGAAGGGTTTAGTGATCAGGATGGTCATTTCTTTTGGTTAAGAGGAGCTTTGAAAGGATCCCTAAGATGCCCATGGTGTTTGAACAGAGAGGCATGGAGAAGCTGTGGGCTCCAGCACTGCCTGCAGACACTGGGCAGATGTCAAGGCCAAAAGAAGGTGTCCAAAGTAATGTTCAGGCGGAGGAAGCTCTGTGGCTGTTTCAGGATGATGACTCTTGGGGACAGCCATCACCCAGGCTGAGTGGACACTGAAGCAGCCTCGCTTCATGGACTTCCTCTCTCTCTGACTTTCAAGTTGGAGATGAGGTGGATAGAAACCTCTAGGCTCCTCTGCACAGCCCCTGGAACCTTCTCTATGACATCCATGTTACCAGTTGTCTTTAATTTTACTTAAATGTTCCCAAGCAACCACTTATCGTCTCCCTTCTCCCAGTTATGAGCCCTCCCTTGCCTTCTCGGGGGCGTGGCCATGCTATTTGGAATCTCTTTTACCTCATATTTCCTGGGATTGCTTTTGTCCTCACTCTGATGGTGTGCCAGCCTCTGATGGAACATCTCCATCCAGCTACTGGTTTTGAGAAAATAGCTCTATGAACAGCGGGGCAGGTTTGTGAGTTGTCTCAGAAAATTGTGATATCAACACTCGCACAGAAGCACTCTGTCTCAACCTCAGAGCTTGGTTACTTGGGAAGGAGTTGAAGTCTGGCCTCTGACTTGGAGCTGTCCCCCGCTGAGAGCCACACGTTGCTGGTGGCTTGTTCTAGGAGAGTAATAAGTATTGTTGTTTAGCAATTGTGCTGTTGGAATTCAGCTCCACTATGTCTGACAGTATTTATCTAAAATACTTTCCCTGGTGCGTGTTCAAGTTCCAGTAAACCGTGTCTTATTGTGCGACCTTTTCATTTTCCTTTGAAAAGGGATCAGCTCGTCAGATAAAAGCTACAAGCCTGAGTACAGGGAAAACGCGTGCTCAGAAAATCCAAGCATGATTGAAAACAAGATGTGTTAAATCAATGCGGTTTATCGCCTGCCTATTCCCGGCAATTGCCGTCCTAAGCTAAGCGCATTCCGAACACACGCAGGATGATAAAAGTCCGGTGTCACAGCACTCGCTGGGGTGGGGACAGAAGAAAACATGTTTATCAGACAGGCTGGGTGATTTTACACTCTTGATAACAGTTATTGTCAAAACTCTCTGGGAAGAAATCTGAAGAACAATTATAGAGGTAATATTGCTCTTGATATATCAGAAGATCCGCCAGGAGAGAATTATGGATTTATCCTTAAGGAAGAAAGACGGAGTATGCTGGCCTTCAATCCTTAAACACCGCCATCCATTACACAGTGAAAATCAGTCTTCTCTTTTCCCTTAAAGGAGCAAATCTGCCTTTGAAACTTAATCATAAATGATCCAGATTTTTCTAATCCAAAATAAAAAGATAAAATTGAAAGGTAAAAAAATATAGAGAGATATAGATCCATAAAACTATGACAATTTAGCTTCAGATTGCTGGAGGGAATTAATTTTAATTTTATACTTGAATCAAATTTGGAAATCGAAATTAAGGCCCCTCGAAGGCCAAGAAGATCACAGCCCACCATACAGGATGGCAGGGGGACTTCTCTCTTCAGTTTTGTTACAAGTAGAGAATGGCACAGTTTCCTTTAATTCTCATAGGTTCTACCTGCTTCCTGGTCTAGATGGAGTCTGACCCTCCAGGGAGAGAAGGAGGTCTACATGTAAGGACATGCTTCTCACCAAGGACCTTCTAGTGGTTGTGGTATGAAATAGATCAGCCTAATATACCATAACAGATATATATCTTAATTATGTACCTCTTCTTCTAAAACAGCTTTTGAAGGTCTTTACACGCTGTATCTGTAAGGAAAACAGAGTGTGTCGGTCAGTTTAATTGTCAACTTGATACAACCTACAGTTACCTGGGAAGGCAGTCTCAATAGAGGAATTGTCTAGTTCAGGTTAACTTATGGCAGATTGTCTTGATTGCTTAATTCAGGTGGGATGGAAGACCTACCCTGAATGTTGGCCTGGGCTGGGCCCAGAACTGTGAGGGAAGCTAGCTGAGAGCGAGCAAGCAAGTGAACAGGCAATCCATTTTTTTTTCTCTCCCTCTGTTTCCGACTGTGAATGTGATGCTTTGAATGCCTGCCTTGGTTTCCCCGCAGTGATGGACTGTGACCTGGAACTGTGGACTGAATAAGCCCTTCCTTCCCTTATGCTGCTTTCTCTGTGGGGTGTTTCATTACAGCTGCAGAACAGAAGGTGGGGTATTTGGTAATGCAGAGAACAGGTTTCCTGATGAACGTGGAGGCGAGTTTATGATATGAGGGTGTTTGCTGGTGGAATGGACTGAAAGAAATCGGATTAAGAAAGGACTTGTTCATCTGGATGAAGCTGGCATTCGGGGCATAAAGGGTTCTGGTACCCAATTGGGGAGTAAGACTTTTCCATACGCTCACTATAGGTAGGTTCATCAGCACTGGACATCTCAGACTACCAAGCAAAGTTCTGCACGACAACAAGACCTAACAAAGTGTCCTGTACTAACATGCAACTAAATGCCTCAGTTTCCCACATTTGAATGAGGGTACTGACTTTTAACATTTATGTCAAGGGGATATTATAGTAGTTCATGAGATCATATTTGATGGAAAGCACTTTGATCCTCCTGGGGAAAGGGCCTTCTCATATGACTTTAGGCAGTATCTGAGATGACACCTCCGTACAGGACATTTGTAATCATTAACATCTCTGGGAAGTCTTCAGGGGCCCTTGTAGCTTAGAGAAAAATTGAGTTTAGGATGGGAAACCTTAAAAATTCATCCACATTTGCAGATGCCTTTAGAAGTCACCCACTGAAGTATAAATTGGTATAAATATATTGCAGGTTCATTAGGAAATATGTGCACACAAGGATATGAGAGGCCCATATCCTTTTACCTAGGAATTTATTCCAAATGTTCATTATAGCTTTTCTTAAGTCAATGAACATTCTGGCGGGGGGAATATAGGACACTTGATATGCAAATCATGGGCATTCATATAATATTACATGCTACAACCATTAAAAAGAATGAGGTTGATATAAAAATGCATTTAATCTGTATTCATACAAAACAGCATTGAGATGGTATCTGAAAACCTATAGAGCCCTAAGATAGGAACAGCACTTCTTTTGGATGCGGTTGTCATGAAGCTCTCCCTCCTGGTGTGGTTTAAGAAGTTTTCTAGAATAGGAATGTGTCGCTTCTAGATTTAGAAATGCAGTAAAGCTATTTCATCTGGAAAAACCAAAGCGAGTCCCCTTCCCTCCTTTCTTCCTCCTCCTGGAGAGTTATTAATTTCCAAACATACACAAGCGCTTTGCATCTCAGGCTCTTAGGGGTTTGTCATCTCCAGCTCTCCCAGTTTCTTGGGGTTCTGGCTCTGTTTCCTCTGTGTTTGCATTACGTGTCCTCTTGGTTCCACTCCATATAAAAATGGCTGGCCCACACCAGTCACCCCACACCTCTGATTACTCAATTCTGTTGCTTGATTTTTACATCTCCAAGTTGTTATTACAAAAGAGGTTCAAATACTACAAATAAATCAGAGTATGTTCAAAGGTAGTTTGGAGGATTTCCTTTGCACACTTCTGCTCCCCCCCCCCCCATTGATTAATTCTTCCTGTATTGATTCCATCTCGACACCTTTCTGGTTGAAATCGAAGCCTTCCATGGTCCAGTAAGCTGGCTTTGGAAGCTCCTCTGAGCCTTCCTGGATGCCAGGGCAGGGCCATCAGGATGTGAAAAAGCCTTTCTTACTAAAAAGAGGGGCTAACTTGCACGAGGTTTGCTTTCAGGCATCTCAGGGGGTGTATCTGGTCCATGGATGAACTGACCTGGCATGGTGCTTGTTCCCCCAACATCTAGGCAGGTAATGAAACACCCAGATAGCTGGAAATGCAAGCAGTTTCTTCATTTACACTGTTTGTGGCTCTTGTTTGGGGTTTCTGGTTGATTTTTTTTTCCATTAGTATATTTTAGAGTCACTCTTAAAGATAGCTTTGTGAAGATAACTTGCTGTTTTATTGTTTACCTCTGGTTGTTAATTTAGTGACTGAGGGAAAAATAGGGCTATTATGGAACAAAAAGGCTCTGCCTAACATATAGGTAATAACTCTCCTGCCAGAATGGATCTGCCTGGAAGGGAAATGCTCGGCTGTTACTCCTTTAGTTCAAATATAGAGTAGTCACTAGGGAAGCTGGGAAACCCGGGTGCTAGTTTTATCATTGCCTCTGCTATGAGCTTTTATTTATTACTTGGCGTGGAGTCTACATATTTGTTTGGACATTAAATGGCAATAGAATATAAATATTACCTTTCTAATATCTGCATGTCTCTTTATTTCCAGTCAAGATGACATCATGTCACACAGCCATTAAAAAAAGGAAATTAAAACCCCAGAAATATATTAAAGCACCTTTGTGAGCTGCTGAGCTATAAAAGCCACTTACTCTGTGAGCTTTGGTCTGAGTGGCACCCAGCACCTTCTCTCTGTGTTTGGGGACACAGTTCTCCAGCTCCAGCTTCACTGTCTCCAGGGACTAATGCTCCAAAGGCTAAAAGATGACAGAGAAAGAGTCATTTCTTTAAAAAGGAACCCAAAGAGAGTAAAGAGAAAAATCAATACCCTTTAAAACTTTAACCTGTGAATATTCTGGAAGAGAATTCTTGACTTGATTTATTTGTGAAGTGGATTTCCTTTAAAAAATAAAAAATAAAAAAAAGACTGCAAATCCCCAAATACATTTGACTCATTACTAGATGTTTTCATCAGAATTTGCCATTTTCTAATTAGAATTATTGTATAAATTCTAGTTGTGATGCCTACATTTTCTTTGCCTATAGTGTTTCATGCTGCAGAAGCCCCTGGACACTGCAGCAATAGGTTTGTATAATGGGCGCTTTGCCATTTGGGGTGGCACCTGCGGTGATGCCCACTAGGAGAAAGGCCTCATAAAGAAGTTGGGAACGGAAAGTTACCAGCTCCCTTTAGAGGAGTTTGAGCTGATGAGTCCGGGAAGGAATCTAAAGCTATTTGTAAGTGGCCCAATGCAGCCAGATGAAATGGCTTGATATTTTTAACTGTTTAATTTACTGTTTTTTTTTCTTTTTCAAAAGAAATAGCTTTGCTGCAGATGACATGAGATCCTTGGCTATAGAGTGTGCTCTCTTTCCAGTGTCCATTCCCAGTGCCATAACACAGCTGTGGATGCATGGATCCCCTGACACCTGGGCATCGCAATAGCCCTGTAACCTGGGCAGCCTCGTTAGAGCACTTGACCTTGCCTTGTAGCGTTTGCAAGAAAGTTACAGACTTTCCTTAACATGCTGCACACAGCTTCATAATGATACCTATAGCCCAGAAATGCATGACTGCTCAAAAATAAGTTTGAAGGGGTCAGTGGAAGACGCCTCAATTCAATAATGGTTCTCCACTAGCTGGTCCCCTCTATGTCACCCTTCATGAGAAGTTGTTCAAAGTGGTTACTATGAGACAGACAAGGCAGTGGACTTTGGAATAAGAGGGGACGCTTAACTAAGAAAGATCAAGCTTGGCTCACTCTACAGTCAAGGAGTTTTCATCTGTTCTTTTAACCCTTTTTGTACGAAGTTTATTTTTAAAAGCTTAAGCTGTTGTGACACAAAACCGCTAATCCTACATATGGGTGTGGTCATCACTACAAATAAATGATGACTGAAACCTCTATCTTTTAGCATTTTAAAAAGTGCAGACACTAAGCCAGGCAGTGGTGGTACACACCTTTAGTCCTAGCACTCAGAAGGCAGAGGCCAGCCAATTTCTGAGTTCAAGACCAACCTGGTCTACTGAGCTAGTTCCAGGACAACCAAGGCTATGCAGAGAAACCTTGTCTCAAAAAAAAAAAAAAAAGATGCACACACTGGTCCCATTTTATTCAGAGGGTTTAAGATTGAGCCATTTCTTTTGGGGACAAAGGACTTTTCCCCTGAGCCTGTGAGCCTTCTTTGTTATCACCCTTACCTGATTTGGGAGTGAAAGCATCTGGAATCCTTTTCAGAGTGAGGATGAGGTGCTTGGCTTGGAAGCAGAGCCCAAGGAGTGGCTTTTGTCAGCCCATGCCTCCTGCAGTTCACAGCCTCATCCGTTTCCCTTCTTTCAACTTACGCTGCTCCTGCCTCTTTATGTGGTTAATTACGCTCAATTAAGCTGCTTTGTTTTTTTCTTCCTCTACCAGATTCTCGGAATTGTCCCAAGTTTGAGGGGGAAAAAAATTGATTAGTCCTATTTCTGCTGCTGCTGCCCCTGAGCCCTGTGCTTGAGTACAATGAGGTCACTTTGTTGAAGAATTAACTTTATATTACATTCTTGCAGGGTAGATGCATGTCCCTAAGGTACCACTACCCCTGCTGATGAAATAAATATACCTTCTTTATGATTCTCCCCCATTACCCTCTCTGTTGATTTTCTGAGAGTTTATGTATAGTCACATATTTATACAACTGGGCAAAAGTACACTACTTATTTTTCTTATGGTTTGTAATAACCTATGCAAGGTTATTAAAGGGTACACAGACCCCTTTTAAGGCACAGTTTCTTATGTCATTACTTTATACAAGCAGGTCAGATTCCATCTCAGCAACAATCTCTTGCTTTTAACTTTTTTCTCTGATTATAAAAGTAATATATGCTTATTGCGTGGGGGGTGGGGGGATTGAAAACAGAAAATGTGCCGGTCACAAAGAAGGGGAAGAAAAGCATCATAGGAGCCATAAGTTTTAGAAACAACTAATATTCATCAGTCTATGTACAGACACTGTTGTTTATTATACACATAGGTAGATAGATTGACTGATTCATTCATTCATTCATTAAAAAAGTCACATTAGTGGTTGGAGACATTGCTCAGTGGCTAAGAGCACTTGATGCTCTTACAGAGGAGCCAGATTTGGTTCCCAGCACCCACATGGTGCCTCACAAACACCTATAACTAAAGTACCAGGAGATCCAATGCCCTCTTCTGGACTCCTTGGGCACTAAACACACATACCTACATGCAGGCACTCACACATAAAAAACATGAATCTTGAAAAGTCACCATATTACACTCATAGCCCTATAGTCTTTATCAGCGAACACTAGAAATGTCAGTAAATTAGTGTTTGTCATATGGCATTGATTCTGAGACTGGGGTCCTGTTCAGTTCTATACACTACTCTGCCACTTTTCTCCTTCTCTCTACTGAATTCAGTTCCATCTTTTCTTCCCAGATATTTAATCTCTTTTCTGTGGGAAGAGTTGTGTATGTTTTAAGAACTAACAAAACTACCAATCCTTATTAGATGATCCCTCTCACACATGATTTTTTTTCCTACTCAGAGAAGTCAACAGGCTCCCTTGAGTTTGGGATAGCAAGCTTTGCCTTGCACGGCCTTAATATTAACAGTGTCTATAGTGTTGGACCATTCCATTGTAATATTCAATACTGAAATACTGAGTGTAAGTCAACATACTTGAAATGCGAGCAAGGAGCAAATCCTAAAGGTACAAGAAATAAATAAGAGACCTTCACCATGGCTCGCTATTTGAAATTTCTCCTCTGTCATGGTGTATATCCATAGCATAGATGCTTATTTTTGTCTGAGTAATGAGTTTAATATGTCTAATTCAATTAGTCTTCATGGCAACAGAATGACTTCTTCTCAGCTCTCTTGCTATTAGTTCCATATGATATTTGAATTGATTCTTTTAATTGCTGATATTAATTGTCAGTCATTCTTCAGTGAGTTGGCCTTATAGCCTGAAGATCACATCCTTCCCACCCCAGCAGAAACGCTTTTCAATGGACAGCATGGGTTTCTAGACACACTGGGAACTCATTATGCAAATGATGAAATGGGTGGATCCACACCTCTCCTGTTATTGGTGGCTTAGACTGGAAAGGTAAAACTTGTAGGGTGCCAAATTCTGTTTTCAGGGACTGACGTGATACTCTTAATTGTCTAAAGCTACTGTTTGTGGTTAAACATTTTGCTGGCAATTAGTCTTATGGGCGGGGGTAGATATGATATATAACTTAACTCCCAATGTTCACTCCTGTCTCTCTGATGCATTTATTGATTAAATACCACGGACTCTATGGGTAACACCTACTATGCATGAAGAGCTCCATGGCGTTTTCTCTGCAAGTCAATCTGAAGAAAGAATTCTTCTCAAGGGCTTAGAAAGAATTCATAAAATAGAAGGAATAATAAATGCTGTGCCTTAACTCATATTACTAGAACACAGAGACTCACTATACCTGGGTGTAATTTTCACTAATTTCCACAAGAGACAGATTGGAAGTTTTCTGTGTGGAGGTGTGGGGGAGGGGAGAGTTGCCTAAATCTCATATCTGCAAAAATGATCACATTATCCAACATGAAAATGCAGCTCTATTAATGACCTAAATAGGCACTGTAGTTTGGGAAGGGAAAAAAATCTTTTAAATAAAGTTACTTGAAGTTCATTCTGACTTAAAACACCCAAGTGAAGTAAAAGTACCTCCTCTGATTTATGTGTCTTCAGGAGAAATAGTTACTGGCTTTTTACTAACCTATGTAAAACAATGTACTTTTGTAAATGGATTTCTGGCCACTTTATTCAGCCCAACCCCCCCTTTTTTTCTTACATAAAAAGTAAGCACTGTCAATCAAGGAATTTTAAGGTTTATTTCCTCTTTAGCAATGATTGATAGCCTTTTAGATTTACAAGTTGACAAGTTAAAGGGTTCTATTGGTATAATTATGTTCTAAATTCACAGTCTTTCAATTTAAATGTCCTTTTAAAACCAAGAGATTATCATACCTGTATTTTGAAAAGTGGGCCAGTCAGTTTGGGTTGGTATACAAATTGCTTCCATTAGCCTTGAGACCTATTTGAATTTAATACAGTTTTTTAAAGTTAGTACGAATCTTACTTTTAAAATTTAGGTTAATGGAAATGCATTTTAAGTAAAGCATGTGGCAACTTGTTTTTTAATGTATAGATAAAATGTTAGGGCTAGAGAGACTGTCTTTTTATTCAGTAAGGGAGAAAATATGCAGTGAAATACTTTAGTTAAACTAAGAAAGAAAAGAAAAGGAAATGTACAAAAAATAATAAAATCCTACTGCCTACTTATTGCTCAGGATCCTGGGACTACCTGTAGAGGGGGGTCTTACCATCTTTCCTACTTTCTCAGACTAGATAGGCTCAAGATGGTTTGTATCCTAGGAAGGGATTCTGAAAACGATAGCATAGATTCTAGTTTCTGTTTGGTCTAGTTTAAGAGAGTGTGTCCAACGGGACACAGTGAGGTCCATTGTCTCCAAATGTTGTTATGGCACTTGGCTCTCTGAGTCTTTTTTTGTTCATCATTCTTAGAGACTCAGCTGGGGTAAGTTAGTATTCCACAGAGGTTGGTTTTTTTTTTCTTTTTTTTTTTTATCAAATAATATCAATGCTCTGAGTGGGTCTGTCATTCAAGATGGGAAGGTTTAGAATCTCTTTGTAGATTCTTTCAAGGGTTTAATAGACATGCCTCTCACTCCTCTCTGCCCACGACCATCTTCGCTGCATGGAAAGTAGATATTTGATCTACTGAGTCTCTATAGGAGACTTAACAGGTACCTGTGTGGTCCCCTGCTATTTAGAATGTATAGATACCTTCAAACAAGCCCTTGACTTTTTACTCAGCTTTCTGCAATGAGGTGAATTCTATACCCCTGTAGAAAATTCCATTTTACTTTTTATTTAGGATCATGTTAAGGATGTAAGATTTGGCCTGAGGAACTGTGTTCTGAGACCCACTTGTGACCAATGTTTCTTCAAGAGTCAGTCCCTTCCACAGTAAATACAATAGATGGTGGAAATGCCCACCATGGAGACAACCTGCATGGGGGACTAAAGAGTATCGATTAAATGCTAAAAGTTATTTCTATACTACCTGTGCTGCAAAAAATGCTGAATTTCCTAAAAAGTTCAAATCCTGTGACTTCTTCCTTACAGCGCTCAATGAACCCACCATCGACTATGGTTTCCAGAGGTTACAGAAGGTCATTCCCCGGCATCCTGGTGACCCGGAGCGCTTGCCGAAGGTCAGAATCCCCCCTCTTTGAAACATGGTTTCTAGAAAATTAGACTTGAGAATGGCAAAATACCCTCTTGGTCAAGACAAAAAACAATTCATAGATAACCAACTCATGTGGGTGCATTGAGTACCATGATTCAAGTAGCAAGCGCTTTGGACTGGGCAATGCTGTGCCTATTTCAGTATATATCATGCCACTTTGCAGTTTTAATAACCCTTAATGTTGGTACTGCTTCCACCCGTATTTTAGGAAAGAAAAGGATGAAGCAGAGAGAGGTCAGACAATTTGTCCTAAGTTGCACAGCATGTACATTGCTGAGATTTAAATCTACCCAGCCCAGCTTTAGAGTTTGGGCTAATCACTCAATATGTCATATTGATTCTCAAGAAGAAAAGGAGTCCCAGATTTTACCTTCTCAAAGAGCTGTACTTAGCTCTGGTGAGGGTAGAAAGAGTTCAAAGGGAAATGTATTGGTAGATCTGGTAGAAAGAGCTAGAAAGAAAATAGACCTAGATACTGAGATTGGTCAAATAAGATATCTTATTTGATAAGGCATCTTTCTTATTTGAAAAATTAAACCCAAAGGTGTGAGAAATAAAATGAAAAAAAATCAAGATAACAATAATATGTTGCTGTTAATGCAGAAATTAGAGATTGACCCTTGGTGTGACTACTGTTTGCCTCCTGTAAGAGACCAGGGGTTTGCATGGGATGGAGAATCAGATATCATTGATCATGTCTGAAAATAAGAGGTTCACCAAGTAAAATTTCCAGCAAGGTTCTGTGTGGCCTCAGTAGAGACAATAATTAAAGAGGTTCAGAGCACAGAGTCCAGCTAGCTGTCATGGTTAATTGACAGCAAAACCCTGTTTTAGTTATGACATGGTTTAATACCATCACCTTAAGTGACTGGATGAGAGGTCCTCTCCTCACTACAGTCTACAGATGTGTGGTGTCTAGATCTGTATATCCCATGAAAGGATTTAAAAAAACAAAGGCATCATCCTTCTTAGCCAAGGACCTCTTCAAGGGACAGGTACATGGTCAAATTCCCCCTGTATGGGGTTGTACTTGTAGGCAGATCCTCCTGTCAGAGAAAGTCCCATCTATTATGCTGTTGTCTCCCAGGCCTATGCATGGATATGGGGAACAGGGTGAGTAGGTGTGGTACCCACCAATGCTGAAGAGAGGATGGTTTGTGACAGGCATACCTGTCTTCTACTTTGACCTCAGGGGAAGAACACGGCTTCCAGTTTCTCAGAACAGCCCTACTTCTATTGAAGTGCTGTTCATACTGATAGACAGTTCTGGAAAGCATTTTATCTGGGGAAGGAATAATATGATGTGTCATTGTGTTTACATCTCCGTCTTTAAAAGGGGCCTACCTTGTTTCCTCCATCCTGTTTTATTCTTGGTGAACTGTAAAACAGTCTATTGTAACAATGGGCAGCTGTGTCTATCAGGGCATCGGTGTTCTGTGGAAAGGCTGAATTTTAGGTCCCTCTGTCCAGCAGGAATATAGCATTTGCGCATTTCATGTACCACACTCTGATAAGTTATAAACAATGGCGGACATGATGTATGCCCAATGGTAACTTATAAACAATGGCAGACATGACGTGTGCCCACTGGTAACTTATAAACAATGGCAGATATGACGTGTGCCCACATAAAGAGCATTAGTGTGGTAGAACCGAGACCCAGGTACAGTGACAAATTTTTCTGCCATTCCCATTTAGTCAGTGACTATTCTCCTCTAGATTTTAGGCCAACATTTCATCCCTGGGGTCTCCTGGAAGTTCAGACCTGGCCAAGTAGAACTCTGCCACTTGTTAGCCAGGTGACCTGTATCAAAAGCCTCCCTTCCCTTTCCTTGGCTCAGTTTCCCTATCTGTCAAATGGGAGTAGTGACATTTTCTGCTTTCCAGGTTGTTACTCTGGCCATTTACTTAGCACCTGACAGAAGGTAACCCTGGTTATTTGAATAAAAGCAGCAGCAGAAAAGCCCCATCCTCTGAACAATTGAATATATGCTTTTATCCCCTGTGCCTCAGTTTCTTCATCTACAAAATGGGGATAATAGAATCATATAAGGAGTCAAATAGGAGCCAAGTCTGGTTAAATAGTCGAGGTCTAAAGGAGCCAGGCAGTATTTTTATTTTTGTTTTTCTATTTTTTTCATAAGGATAAAGGAATCAGAATATAGGGTGAGTTTTGTTTACTTAGACTTAAAAACATTTTTACAATTGCACCTTAGATTTTAAAATGTTGGATAATTAGCCCAGGCACATGACACTTTGTCCCTGGGGGCCTTTGGGTAAACCACTCAGTCCTTTCTTCCTGGATTTGGGAGGAGCAACCAAGGACACAATGGATATGTGTGTTAAGGAAACACTGCTGCTTGCTTCCAACCACTCCAACTGTGCAAAGGCTGGGGCCAGAGGAGCCCACCCCAGGAAGCTCTCCCTGTGACTAAGAGCAGAGTGGCTGTCCTCTTGGCTCTGCATGTTAAGGTGGAGCAAGAGTTCAAGGGTAGGGTCAGGAAGTGGCGGATGGAGCCAGCACAAGGTATTCCTGTGGACTTGAAAGAGATTTATACCCCTACTCTCCATTGTTAGGGCCGGAGAAAGGGGCTCCGCCTTTCTCAGACTCATGGTCAGTGTTTGTCAAACATGAGTGTTTCGGTGAACTGTGGACCACACACCTTAAAAAACAAACTCCACTTTATTAAACCCATGTGTTTGTGAATAGACAAAGCTAGATTCATACAACCACCCACATATTCTGTCCAATGAAACTTGCTCCAAAGACATGCAGACAGCTTTCCATAATAATGTCTTTGTATATAGGCTTGCGCTTTTTCAAAGAACTTGGACTTGCTTTGTTTTACTGGATCCCCTCTTGTGAAAGAAGTTGGAAAAACAGACATTTTCTCTTTATCTTCCCCATTTACCAAACAGGGAAAGAGGAGCAAGCAGACTCTTTGTAAATTATTTCATCTCTGAGAGATGCTATAATTACACTAACCCACCATGTTTAGGAGTTTCATATGCACAGAGACTAGCAGGCTAAAGTCTTTAAAGCGTAGTATTCCATCCTGTCTCACTGATGAAGGAACTTTCTTCTCTGGGTCCTGCAGGAGAAAGGTGACTTTGGGGTCCAGGTTGACTTCTTATAAAGGAGAAGTGAGAGGGGTGAGGACTGTGGCCAATCAGAAGCTGAGATGCTAGTTGCTTTGGTGATTCCAGGGAGAAACTTTAAGAAAGGAGCGCTCTCAGCTTTGAAGGCCAAAGGCAGTGTCTCCATTCCTTTGTAGTTTGCTTCTTGTCTTCATAAGCAGCCTGTGAACTTCCGCCCACAGGCACTGCAAGCATAGCCTAGCCGGCATTCCACATGCTGGCTGCAAAATTTTGGGAAGCCAGGATTGCATTTGTTTCACGCCTATTGCATGTCTAGCGCGGCTTGACGGCGTCTGCTGCAGAGCAGAGCGGCCAAGCTAGCCAGTGCGCAAGCCAGGCACACAAGGAGTTTGGAAAGCAGACCAACGTCTTGGTGCACACAAGGACTTCGTGTCTGAAGCCTCAGGTTCCTCCTCTGTGAACCAGCTATTCCACAGTGCCCCTAGGAACTAGGGAGGTGAAGCATACAAAGAGAAGTTCCAGGTAGCTGTGGAGACTCCATTAAGTGGAGACACTAATCTGCATGACTCACATCTCACATTCCACAGATGAGAAGTTTAGGCTGAGTCCCCCCACAGGGAGGTCTGTCTGCTGACTTGCTTATGATATCAGAGCTAGAAAGTGGGAAAGCTCAAACTTGAACTCAGGTTCGTGAGTTCAAAACCCTCCGTGTCTACTATGCAAAATTTCCACTGTTCCTCATATTTGATCACTCAAATACTTCTGCCTGAAGGCAATTACTTTCTGCCTCCTCTTCCTCAGCAATATCTTCTGCCCATGCCCCTCAGATTCTCAGTAGCTTTTCCTCCTTCCTCTATCAAAAGGGGCTGGTTTGGAAATCTCTACCAAGCAAACACAGTTTGATTATGAGATCTAGACTCCCTTTTAGAGAAAAATCAAGCAGTTTGGGAAAAGCAACAAAGGCCACATTTGTGTATTTTGCTTTATGGAGCTGAAAATATCTGGCAAATTGATCCAGTGGGAGTCATAAATACACATTACTTTATCTTGTTCTTCGTGGCCTATACCCCAGAGCCTTGATAGAACAACACCACTTAATAGACTTAAGAAAGAGTAATTACACTCATTGGTTGTGTGATTTTTCAGCCCTCCCAGCCCTGCCTGACCTTCTAATTTAGCTCACCGTGTCTAACTAATGCATTTATATTCATCTTTTATGAAGCATGGATAGTGCAGGATTGACTGTACAGTCCTTTTCTAACCGTCTTCCCAGGTTCTCGATCTGGTTGGTGGCGAGGGGAAAAGGAGTCATCCATCTCCATACGTTTGCATGGATAGACAGCCATAGACATGGCTGTGAACATTTTTCATCCCTTATGAAACATAATAAAAAGTATTTATTACATTTTTACTTTAAAGCTTTTATACATCCTAGCATTATTTACAGCTAAACATGCAGGCAAAAGATGCGAGTGTTTTTAAAATCATTACTGCTAATGTCTCAGCTTGTCAGAAGTGCTTAAATTCTCCTGCACTTTGTCTAAAAACTTGGTACTGTTGCCTTTTAAGAACAACACATTTAAAGGATCTTGCAAGTCAAATCTGCAAACACTGCTGACAGTCTGTGATGGATGATATTGCAAAATTTGCAAGATGTTTGTCATTTCACATAGCCGACATATTAAGGAATGGATTAAAGAAACTCAAAACCCCTATGGGAAACAGTCATCCCCCCCAAACCCTAGCCAAACCTCGAACCCCCAAGAGCACACCACGATCTCTCACTCAGCTGTCTCTCCTAACTTCTCACTCAGCCATTGGATCCCAATTGTTCTCAGAGCATTTTCTCTCACCATATGGTCTCCTCATTACCATACACTAAGAGTCCATATGGGAAACTTGTGAAATGAACTGTATTCATTTTAACTGCCAGATGAGCAGCCTTGTGCTTTGCAAGCCTAGCTTAAGTCATCTGCTGTCTTCGTGTTGTTATGGCAACATGGCGCCAATAAAAAATTCTAATCTACTGTAAGTGATCGCAATATTTTAAGTGCTTGCCTATAACTGGCCTCAAAAAGGACAGGAGACAGGAGGGCTTCCATTTGTCCAAAGACGTGAAGGTGGTAGTTGATTCCAGCAGGTGTCAGTAAGGAAGCCGCTGAGATTGTGGCTGGGTGTCCACGGGGCTATGGACTGAAATGTGGCTAGTCATGGGCATAGGGTGCAGAGGGGTGGATCGCAGGGCACATGGGTCATAGACCCTTTGGATGAATCTAAAACACACACTGAATGTCAGTCACTATAGTTGCTCAGATACATGGCTCTGCTGGTGCTGGCGAGCCAGCCAACCATGGTGTCACTCTAGGTTTGGACTCCCTTTGAGGCAGCAGCACAGCCTCATGGGAGCCGCTCCTTCACTGCCATTAGAAAATTTCAGACCCGATGAAGCTGCTCTACTTGAACACAGGAATCAGTCATTTCAAATGCTGGGCTAATTAAGAGTACCTTAAAGTAATGGAAGTCGTCAGCTACATCCTAAAGTGTAAATCATTTTCACCTCCAAGGGCCTCATGATGTGCTGCCTCTCTGCCGCTCTCTTTGTATCGAAAGTGAATGTTTATCGTCTCATTTCATCAGTTCACATTAGCCTCATGCTGAATATTTAAACACAGAACAATTTGAACTCACCATGGAGGAAGTCAGTGACTGCACTTTCATTTGGAACAGCAAGGGCTCATCTAATAATAATTTAGTAAATCAGCCATTTAGTGGCTCAGTTGTGCACTGCATTGTGCCAAAGATTATTCAGTTCAACTGTACACTTGCAAAATTGAAATTCACATTCCAGTCAGAAGCACCATTTTTGCTTAGTGGAGAGATGAGACCCAAAATCACCTTCCCTAAAGAGCATTCATGGTTAGTGATTTATCATACATACAGAGCTGGGGCAAAATAAAGCTTGAGTTGGCTGCGTACAATGTATTCTAATTGTGCTTTTATTGTTTTAGTCTTTATGCACAGACTATCAGTAATTCAAAACCCACAGTTGCATCAGTGAAAATACAAATAAGGAATCTTTGCATAACCACATTGCCTTCTAGCAGGAAAGGGCGATGACTAAGGAGTTCAGTAAAAGGAGAACCCAGTGTCTTCGTGTTCTACTGTCTCTGTCGCCTCTCCCATCCCCTCTGTTTACTTACTTTCCTAATTTAAGGAAACGTTATTAACATTACATCTGCAAACATGAGTGACCTTGAGCAAACCAAAGCACCGGAACCCATGCCAGGCTTATGGTCTATCCAATTCTTAGAGGGGGGGAAGAAAAAGCACCCTTGAGTCTGGTTCCAGGAAACATCTTGTCTCTGCATTCTCTTGTCAAAAGCACAAACTAGGGAATGGCATCCACTTTCTCCTCCCTCCCCTGCATCTGCCAGAAAACTTAGAGGCAAATTCCATCTCCCCATTTTGATAATGTGCTTAGCTCAGGAACTTGGCTCTCCTTAATACTTAAACGTCTATCTTGGGAGTTGAGCCTAGATCTGGGCACTGCTGAAGTTGTATATAGATGTGTGCATTTGCACACTTACTTTATCTAGAGAGAAAGAGGCTGCAGTGGGCTTCAGAGATGACTTGGTAGATAAAAAGCTTGTTGTACAAGTCTGAGTACTGAGTTTACTTAAATAAGCCAGGCAGACGGCCGATCTGTAATCTCAGTCTCAGGGGGGCAGAGACAAGGGATCCATAGGACTAACAGGCTAGCTAGAGTAGCCAATTGGTCAGCTCCAAGTTCAGCAAGGGATCCTTCAGTAAGCAAAGTGGGGAGCAGTCAAGGAAGACACCAGACATTACCCTTTGGCCTCCATAGGAATGCTTGCACAGATAGCCAGGCGTGTGTACACGCATACACATGTGGATATGCATATACAAATGTATGCAATAAACAGCATACTTGTAGTTTCACCAAAAAGTCACATGAGCCTCACACAGTGATAATTTTCACTCGCTTAGATGATTTTTTTTATCTTTTGCTGGCTTATTTTTCACAATAATTTTCTGCTTTTTTCTGGTATATGTCCCTCTTAGGGATGAGCAAACAAGAGTCAGAGAGGAAAGCAAAGTGCTGCTGATACTTATGCAATACAGAAACCAGAAGCTTCATACTGCAGCGTATGCAGCCCGGCAGCAGCGGCTTCCCACCTTTCCATACTATCTCAACATTGGTCCATTTGTAATTGCCTTCAGTGTTTTACAGACCAGATTCCATCTCAGTCATAACACCATTGAGTACGAGAATGTGTACAGCCTGCCAGCGTGCTCAGTAAAAGAAGTGGGGACTGTCAATATCGTTGGCTAGTGCTTGGTAAGCACTCAGTGTGTATGACCTGCTGGGGCAGGTACTGGCATTGCCCCTGCTTTATAGATAAGGAAACTAAGGCATGCACTCACAGTGAGTGGCACAGTGTGGACTTGAGCCAAGCCCATTGAACTTCAGTTCTAGTGCCCAAGTCCCTAAGCACTGCCTCTGAGAATGAAGAGAATGGAATTCTAAAGAGAGGAGGTTTTGCATACCAGTCTCAAAATCCCTCAAGCTCAGTTGGGTGGAGGAGAGACGTGGTGGCATTGACTAAAGTTAGCTCACAAATGGCTGAGCTAGGCGAAAGCGGTAGCAAGAATTAGAGGCCCACACAGGCAATCCAGGGAAAGAATTCCTTCTCTTTGGCTGTTCAGTCTGTGTGGTGAGGACTCATAGGAACAGTTACCCACCAGCTGAGCTCTGGAACTCTCCCAAGTGCTCTTTGAGCACTGAGCTCCTAAAGACAGATTTAGTTTAACCCACCCTGCATAAGAATGGGAGGAAGAAGGGGCAAAGCCATTTTCATCTTCCAGCCACCAGGGGATCATCTTCAAGACTCAAACCCATAGGTGCACAGTCAAGGTCAGAATTCCTGCTCACTATCTTCAGCCCTGAATTAAGCACTGAAGCAACAAGTCCTGAGTCCTCAGCAATCAAGAGGCACTGGGGTTTTATAAAAGATGTGTGTGTGTGTGTGTGTGTGTGTGTGTGTGTGTGTGTGTGCAAGCCTGTCCCTGTCCAAGTAAATGCAGATGTCCATGAAGGCTAGAGGTGTTGGGTCCCCTGGAGCTAGAGTTATTGAGGCAATTGTAAGCCACCCAACATGGAAATTGAAATCCAGTCTTTTGCAAGAGCAGTACCCATGCTTAACCTTGGAGCTATCTCTCCACCTTTCAAGGCCCTGGATTTTTTTCCTGTTTATTTTATTTATTTATTTTTATTTTTATGGAGACAGGGTGACATTTATCCCAGGCTGGCTTCCAATTTGCTATATAGCCAAGAATGGTCTTTCACTTCTGATCCTCCTGCCTTTCCCTCTGAATTCTGGGATTGCAGATATATACCATTACAACCAGTTTTATGCAGTTTTGGGGCCCAAACCCAGGGCTTTATGCATGCTAGACAAGAACTCTACAAACTGAACCACATTCCCACCCCAAGGTACTGGATTTTAGTTGCAGATGTATTCAAGACCATCCCTTAAACCTTGGGAAATAGAATTCACAGATATGGTTCATCCAGATATACATATAATACTCAATGTTGTTCAGTAACTTTACAAAGCCAAAGTCAACTGTATTTTTATCCACCACTTAAGTTTAACATAAATGTAAACACATGTGCATTTTGCACACACATATACATATATACATTTACATATATATATATCACATGCCCATATGACAGGCATCTCATTTGCTCACTCCAAGGCCTTTTATTCTCAAGCTAGATATTAATTTCATCTTGCCCTAAGGGAAGGGAAGCCAGGCCCCAAAGACAAAGAGAGACAGAAATAATATTTGGCTTTTTTTTTGTGTGTGTGTGTTTCTCTAAAAGCCTCAGCCTTGGTGACTTTAAGGTGACTTAAAAGATTTTCAAGGGTAATTTTGACTCTAGGCAGCTTTTGTTTCGTGTGCTCACTTTACAACCTACCCCTGAAAAAGGCATCTCTGTCCAGAGTTTTCTCTTTCAGGAGAGCCTTTTATCCTGATCAGAAAGTCGATTTCCAAGGCCACTCGGCAGGACCTAACCCAGCGCGCTGGTCTTAAACCAGCACAATGAATTGCAATGAGAAGAGGCAGCCAGGGGTTGCTGGGTTCAACTTTGTACCTCAGAGCAGGTCACATCCACAAGGGCACAGATACCATTCTTCACTGTATGTGTGGCAGGAAGCACCCCAGGCTCCCATTCACCAATTACCATGACACCATTTAGAAGAGAAAGCCCAGCGACCAAAAAAGAGGAGGGAAAACGATTGTTGTAACTCTTCCCAGCAAAGGCCTGTTTTCACAATTTACACATAACTGCTGGCACCCGAAAAGTCGAACGTTTTGGTAAAATGAATCAACTTGTAATGTTTCTTTTATGAGATCCCTTGCAGGAAGGGACGCTTGGCACCTCCTGGAGACCAAGCTACGTTATGTTATCCATCATCGGGAAGTCGGCTGTCCTGGCCAGCTTCTCAGAGGTCACACGATCGAACCAGCAGCTCTTACAACTGTATTATTGCTTATGGAACAGTCATTGTGGCACCAGATAAAAATTACCTGGTCTAATAGGCAGGGAACAATTTTCACTCAATAAAATTATAAGCCAAATCATTCATTTCATAACACTCTGGCTAATTTATTTGTTGACCTTTTAATATCCATAGCTCTTCAGTGGTATTAACTGCAGCTCAGACAAAATCTCTTGTTCATTTCACTTTCATTGATTTTTTTTTCCATTGAGGCAATAACGGCTGCTTGAAAACAGCCTTTTTCTCTCCACTGTAAAAGTCAATCATGTAAGTTGGGATGTCTTACGTGGATCCAGCCATGTTAGCTTATAACAGATTTTAATCTCACATGGTTCAGAAGGCTCCTATACCCTGATTTTAACAGAAGCATGCTTTCTGGTGTATCTCCAGCCCCACTTGCGTTACTACACATATGAAGACATTTGGGAAGTAGGAGAGCTGTCTCCTAATCTGAACACAAAATCATAAGAAAGCCAGAATAGAAACACAAATCTCCCCTGTGTTTTCTCTACAATACGATGCTCTGGGTGCCTTGGACCTTGGTAGTAGTAGCAGTAGACTCTTTTTTAAATACTTACAACTTTGGAAGGTTCAGTGGTTAAGAATGTTTGCTGCTCTTCCAGAGAGCCAAAGTTTGATTCTCAGCACCAACATCAGGTAGCTTACAACCACCTATAACTCCAACTCCAGAGAATCTGATGCCCTCTTCTGGCCTCTACGGGCACCCATACAAATGTTCACTCTCTCTCTCTCTCTCTCTCTCTCTCTCTCACACACACACACACACACACACACGATAAAAAAAACTTAATGGTATTATGATGGAAATGAATACAGATTTTGGAATTTGAATTTTTTAAAGATGATAAACAAGTTATTCAGCAGAATATTCTGTAGGGTAATCATAGGTTCAGGTGAGCCATTATTTATGGAGAAGAAAAATCGTGTGTGTGTGTGTGTGTGTGTGTGTGTGTTGATATATGTGTGTGGTTACTCATACACATGTTGCATGTGAAAACCAGAGGTTGAGGTTAAGTGTCTTCTTCACTTTCTGAGGTTTTTGAGATGGTCCCTCACTGAACTCCAGACTCCACAATTAGCTAGGCTGGTTGGCCAGAGAGTCCCAAGGATATATTCTTCTCTGCTTTCCAAGCTCTGGAGATTCGGGCACACCCAAGTAAACCTTTACATAGAAGCAGGGGATCGAACTGAGGTCCTCATGCTGGTGAGGCAAGCCCTTTCCTGACTGAGCCATTTCCCCAGCACCAGCTGAGTCGTCTTATATAATAAAACACTTTGAAGTCTTTAGAGTGCAGAGCTGTAAAATCTAATTGTTACACATTTGGCATTTTATGCGTCCCTGGAAATATCCACTTGCTACCTCCACCTCCTCTGTGCTATTCCTTTCCATTTCAATTTACTCTAAAGTGGTCCTTAGCCATAATGAGAGTGCCCCTTTCAACAGAAACATGCTTAATTATATCCATGCTAAATGTAAGTGACTCTTCTCAGTCACAGGGCTTCTGAGTAAAAAGTGTTAAAGTGTGACACCAAGGGCCTCTAATGATGTGCGGGAAGCTCTCTTTCAAGAAGTTTCATATTACAAGAAAAATGAAAAAATGTGAGGAAT
The DNA here is from genome assembly GCA_902168325.1 of Peromyscus nudipes. NCBI lineage: Eukaryota > Metazoa > Chordata > Mammalia > Rodentia > Cricetidae > Peromyscus > Peromyscus nudipes. The sequence goes on along the minus strand of CABHPH010147847.1, from coordinate 21,931 downwards.
GTCTCAGAGGATAGGGAACTGAACAGTGCCCAAGCATCATTTTGGTTTGTCTCACCCGTCTCCTCTCTGCCCTCATTATTCAGACTTTTTAGAATGCAGAGTCTCCCATTGTGGAATTTTCCATTTGGCTGAATAAACATAGAGGAAGTCAGGATATAAACCTATCCTCCAAAGAAACACATCTCAATACAACCGGTGTTTATCGCTTGATGCATCCAGTATGGTGGGGGAAAGGCTCCTGCAAACTTCTAATCCGAATCTTCAGCTTTGGGGCTTCCCAATCAGCAGTGTAAGCCAGGCTTTCTGAAGCAAGAAGGGAGCCAGCACCCACAAGGCTAGTGAGCTGGGCAAAATTTGGGCCCTTCAATGAACTCTGCAGTAGGCACCCAGTGAAACCAATTCTCAGTCTCAAGGCAGGAGGGACTCTGCCATTCTGCTTCATTTTATATTGCTGGTATCTGGTCTACATTCTGAGTTCCCTGATAAGAAAAAGGGTATTGGTGGTGATAAATGGGTGTCAGAGGGATGTGGGGTGACAAGAAATTATTGGGCTTTTTTTTTCTTTTCTTCAGGAATCACTTGAATCAATTTGGTTTTGATTATGAAAGTCTGTCATGTTTCTCTTCTGTTGTCTTCTGTTTCCCTCAAAATGTTAAGCTCCTGGTTGGGGAAGTATAAGAGGTGGTATATGTTGTCCTCGCCTACAATCCAGGAATCCCTTATGAGTTCCCAGAGTCTCAAAAATCTAATCCTGAAACTTGACAATAACTGAGTTAATGAGTGGTTACCCTGAGCTGCAGGAGTTGGCTTGTATGTGCCGTGACAGGAAGTAAGTTCCAGCCATCTCCCCACTCATCAGTGTTTGTGTTACTCAAAACATTGAGCTGGATTTACAAGTAAATGCTTGTGTAGTCAGTTGCACAACCTCCCCCTTTGGGTTATTAGCTGTACATCTGAGGCCAAATGATAAAGAGGAGACTCCCATGGATGGGGGAATAACCTCTAGGGATTTTACTGTCGTGAAATGAAAGATGAGCTGGCTGTCTCTGCATATTTGACATGACATTCCAGGTCACTGAGGTGGCTTTCTGTGAATGTGTAAAGAACTGTGTATTTTTTTAGGGCTTGAGACTGTAGCTAATAACAAGCTGATATATACCAAGACCAGGCTCATTCTGCTAGATGCCTATAACCTGAGATAATGTCCTAACACAGTTATTCTATGAACTACAACATTAAAAATGTAAGAACAAGCTGGCAGGCATGAAAGAACAAATTCATGAGAAAAAGTGATATTAAAAAAAATACAGTGATTAGAACTCAACCTCTGGGAATTTACATGTTGGATTAAAAAGCCAGGAACCAAATAGAACATCAAATTTCACTCTTGTGCTTTTAAGAATGGCAGTAAATATGTGACTGGTGTATTAATATAAATTAGATGTGCACTTTTAGAAGATCAGTGATGGAGTCTTAGAATGGACTCTTCCCCAGGAACTCTCTCAGGGCCTGGATTTTATTGAGCATTGTTCCAGGAGCTTAAAGAAGGGGAATAAGGTGAACCCAGGACCTTAAAGAGTCTGTCATCTAGTGGTGGCCAAAGGAGGCTTGCATCTTTCAGACCAGAGCAAAATATCTTATGACATATACTCTATGCAGTTCTTGGTGGTATGGTCAACACTGTTTTTGAGAGGAAAGACAGAGCTGAATGACTGGGATAGCAGAAAAGCTGCAATCATTTTTGAAGGATCAGAATAGCTGTCAAGGTCTCCAGTTCTTAAATGTAACAGGTCTGGGGTTGACTTCCTGCTCAGCTGTGGACGCGCGGAGAAAATTGACCGACCTGTCTGAGTCTCCATTTCCTTACTTGCCAAGCGCTCTCTGTGAAGACTGGATGAGCTTGTATACTCCACTTGCAATGCATTACTACATTACTGCTGCTACCTCCAGTCTCAGGGGAGCGGAGGCATTGCAAGTGGTTTCCCCGAAGAAGGAAAGGCGGCAACAATGGTATAAGGAGATAGCAGAGAAGAAGCCCACCATCCTGCCTCTAGCTTCAGGAGGATTGCCTAGACCCAAACTGAAAACAGCTCTCCAGCACCACAGGGAAAGAAGATAGAGAAGACTGACCAGAGGAGGAAGACAATCGTGGATAACCCCGAAGCTCAATTCTGGGAGGGTAGTGGGTCTTCAAAGCAGCTGAACAATGAAACTCACAGGTGATAACTGAGGTCACAAGTAGCTCAGAAATCACTCACTACCCGATTGGCTTACAACATGGAAAAAACAGAATTTCCCTTTGTAGCCCATTCAGCTAGGGTGGTCCCAAATCATAAGAGAAGGTGATAGCAATTACACATGAACTCTTTCTTGGAATCCATTCCTCTTCAAGTCTCTATAGTTTTCCTGTTACCTCTCAGTAGATTTTGTAGCATAGCCCCTCCCCACAAGCCCCCAATTTTTATAATCATTGTTCCATGACTACTGCCCAATAGAAGGGAGCTTGTAGTTGGGCGAAATAGATCAAGATGAGGTTTTTTTTTTTAAGAGCAAACACTTTGTTTCTTTAAAACTTCAGGGCCATGCAGAGAAAAAAAAAACTCAAAATAAAACACAAACCAAAAAAAAAAAAACTGTCTGACTCAGAATTTTGGTTAGAGAACAAGCATTAAATCTTTAAAGGAGGCTCTGGAGATTTTCAATATTTAGGGTACTTGTGAATGTCTTTTTTATTCACCAATGGGATTTGGTTTTGAAATCCAAGTATAGGATTAATTATCTTGGAAGACTCTAATCTCTCTGCCCTTGTGTTTAAAAATGTGAGCAGGGGGACATTTTATCATTATGAAAAGAAGAGAAAATCTCACTGACAAATGAATGCATTGAAAAATTAGATTTTATTGCCAGCCAAGTAGGTTTTCTTTTCAGAAATATTGAAATTGAATATTAGAATTGAAGGCTCCTTCTACTATACTCCAGCCTAATGTCACCAAAATAGGACTTAAGGAATAATTTCCAAGACAAAATACTATATGAAATATCCAGTTTTCCCCTGGTGGGAAATTTCTTTTCTTAAAAACATCTTAGGCTCAATCATTTCCTAATGTGAAATTAGAGATTTTTCAAATTACCATATAAAACTGCAAAAAAATTACACTTGTGGCCACAGAAGAGATAGCATACACTATCAATTTGATTTTAAAAGTCATACATCTCTTATACTACCTGTCACTTTTATAATGCCTTTTACAGATTTAATCAATACATTTTAACATTCTATATACTTTAAGTGCAATATACAATAAATATTCAAGTTTCATCTTAAACATGCTTTAGCCTTTAAATTGTTAAAACTGCAGTGCCCTTTCAATCTACTTACATAATGTCATAAAATATACATTTCAAGGTAAATGAAGTCAGCTACTTCAATTTAGTCCCTCAAACTGGTAGTAAATGAGAGGTTAACACTATGGTGCCAAACCCATTATTGAGTAAATTTAGCACCTTGGACAGCTCTGTAAAATCTTTATTGCTTTCCTGACCTGCTCGTCATGTTCTGTCTCTGTGTTCAGTGGCTCTCAGCTCTGATTGAAAGGCAATATATTAGATCCCCAACACAAACACGCTTGGGGGCTAGTTCACTGGGAACGTAATGACATGGAGGTGAGAGCAATTTTCTGGTCACCGAAATCCAAGCACCTTGCAGGTCTGTGGCACTAACTCACGGAGGACCCAGGAATGTCTTTCTTCCTTCCCATTTGCACAAATAACTAACAGAAGTCTAATCACATTGGCAGGGCTAAACTAAATGTGGCTCTCCCTAAAACCCCAAATTTGATACTACCTTGAAGGACATTTTCATATGGGTGAGGTATCATTTAAGGACATAGCTTTCTGGACAAGAAATCTAGGTTAATTTTTTCTTGAAATTCAGGTGATGGTTTGAAGAGACATTATGCTGATGCCATGCCTGTGACCATGTGCTAGGTTAGAAAAACAAGCCCCACCATCATGAATCAAAGACAGCAATATCGGGGATCAAAAGGATCCAGTGTGTGTATGTGTGTGGGGTTGGGAGGGGGTGAGAATCCATGTCCTTCACTTTCAAATGGTAAAATGATGACCAACTCCTGGCATTAAAAAAACTACCAGGTTGGCCATATCACTGAAAAACTTGGTCACCAAAATTGTAATAGTTCAGATTTATAAAATCTTCTAAGACTTTGACATTCCTTCTGAACTCACTCCCCAGTTTTGTGAAATTAACGGAAACAAGAAGCGTGGCTACAATCTCTGATTACAGTGTTGCAAAGCTGAAATTGACTACTTTATTTTATGTATACATATAATACTGTAATTATATTATATTTTTTATATATTTATATATAAATTGTATATATACTGCATCATACGTTTGACAAACAGGAGATTTACATATTTTTTTTCTTCAAAAATGCAAAGAAAGAAAAAACACCTTCCTAGCAGAGCCCAGACACTGGCATAAATAGTTATTTGGAGAAATACGTGACCATAGATGCAGAAATAGCAAATCTTTTAATAAATGAACTAAGTTGATGCTGTTTTGTTTTAATCTTTCCTCAGAGCCAGATAAAGCCACAAGGTTTTGATGGAAGCGACACTAGCTGAATTTGAGCTGGGGACAGGGTTTAGTGTGCCCATGCTGTGGTCAATTATTAACTGCTATATAGGGTCAGGTACTACTGCAAACGAAAAGTGGAAAATTATCTGTAGCTTGCATTAAAAAGTAAAACAATGATTGTAGGTATGTTGGTTTAGATTCCATCGATTATATTGTGCTCTCCACCCCCTACACGAGAAACAACTGAATTGTTTTAGAGAAGGGGGTCTGGCTGCTGAAGGCGAGCATCAGTGTTTATCAAGAACTGGAAAATCTTCTATCTCATTTTTGAATTTAGGACATTATATATGTGATAAGTAGTTACTTCAGTGTGACAACTGTTTTTTATCTTATATTGTGGGGAATTTTGAATTGAAAAATGCTAATATATATCTAAAAGCTTGTCATTTAAAGATTTGTTCAAGGGTTTTTGAAGAGGCTACGGTGACAGCGAAATGAATGCAATTATAGCCCTATTTTCTGATCAGTGTCTGCAGCGGATGAAAATGGAACAGCACCGCTCTTCCATCCCGAACTCCAAGTCATCTGATTTTAAAGTTATACTTCCATTTGCAACTTTACCAACACTGAACTACTGTAAACAAACCTTTTGCTAAGTCCCCCCTCTACATTATATTGTTGGCTGTGGCTCTTTGCTAGGCCCCATTTTTATCAGCTCCGCCCCTAATGTTACTGCCTTCTCCTCAGGCCAGTGTGGATGAATCTATAGGCAAATTAGGTGAAATGGAGAAATAATGGCTCGTGTGTGTCCGAATGTGTGTTTTTATAGAGTGCGCCCATTAATTAGATCCAGGCAAGCCAAACGTGGAAGTCTACCTTCATAAGAAGAGGAAGTTACTTTGTCTCCAAGCTGAATGAGTAGCAAAGCAGTGACCTATGAGGGGGATGAATGAACAAGAAAGAAGAAGCACCAACACTACAGAAACAGCAAAGGATTGCAGTAGGAGAAATCAAGGATACTGGTCATGAACATTGGCACAGTGATGTCTTCTAGGGACAGGAGGACTCCTTGGGCAAAGGGCCTTTGATCAACACTGTATTCCTTCAGTGTGTGTGCTTCCTGGCTCATGTCCTTATAGTTCTGCCATCCAAGAGAGACAAACAAAGGAAGCTGAAGGCCGCATGCTTCTTTAGTGGCTGAAGATTGATTGGAAATTCCTCGAAAACAACCCGTCTGATAAGGTCATGGTTTCTGGAATAAGCAATTAAGTACAAAATAAACACATCTAGGGATTCATACCATGCGCTGAATGGCATCGATTATAGTAATCTAGTAAATGACCACGCAATTGTATTCAGCAATAAACATATGAGTGCTTTATCGTGCCTACGCCAGATGATTGAGTGATGTATTTTATCTTACAGTTCCAATGATGCTCACCTTTTGACTCAATTAAGTGTGTATGTGAACAAGGATAAATTGGTGACTTAATACCATTCCCGGGGTCCCCAAGCTACTGTTTTTGCAATTGTGCCTTGGCAAGGGATAGCTAGAAGGATGAGGATGCTGTTGTGTGACAAGATAAGGACATCCTGCTATCATTCAGAAGCTCACATCTATTTTTTTTTCTTGACAGGAAGTGATCCTTAAAAGGGCTGCAGATCTTGTTGAAGCCCTGTATGGGATGCCCCACAACAACCAGGTGAGTGTTCCAGGTTTCTAACTTAATGAAGTGCTCCTTCATTCAGTGAAAGATCTCAGAGTCCTTATTGTATGAAAAGCATAAAAATGCTATGAAAGCTATACTCGTGTATTACGCATCTAAGATTTGGGATGTGACATGTCATAGTACTGTTCAGTCCTTCCTGCTTTTGCAAATCCACTGCTCTTCCTATTGTGTCCTCCATTTAAAAACTAATCTCCCCCAGGAGTGTGCTTCATAACTGAAGGAGACAGCTACTGTATTTTATTATATTTCTCTCAAGTTTAAAAGCTTGAGAGAAATACAATTAAAATTTAGAAGGAAGGGTTTAATTTCTTCTCCTAAAATATAGGATGAGGCCTGAATAGTACTGTTCATGCTTCACAGAGAATTGTATGCAAAGAACTGAAGGTGCTTGGGAACCTGACTCTGACCAATATCACTCCTTCCCCAGCTCTCCTGAGGTCACTGTTCAGAAAACAGTTGTATTAATCCTCAGCCTTTGGCTTCCCTGCACAGCAGCAAGGGAGCGTGATTCACAGGCCCTGAGTTCCTATGCGTGGAGGAGAAAGGAAATCCCACACTACTGACATATACTGATAACAACAGGCTTCAGAGCCAAGCAAATGGCACTCTGCATCTCAGCTCTATCTGTAAAGAAATGAACAGTGTTGAGTGAGTTCTCTGCTTTTCACAGCCTCAGTTTCTCCAACTGTGATATGGTCAGGATGATGAAAATTGACCTCACAGGCGCAGCAGCAGGCATACAGAAAGTAAATATGGCTAACCACTAATGGCCCTGAGCACAGGATCTGCCAGAGAGGAAGCACAAAAAGGTGGAGCTGTTGGGAATATGAGTCAGGGTAGCTAACAATGATGTGTGCCTTTGACTTTTCAGGAGATTATCCTGAAGAGAGCTGCCGACATTGCAGAGGCTCTGTACAGTGTCCCTCGCAACCACAACCAGCTCCCAGCCCTTGCTAATACTTCGGTCCATGCAGGGATGATGGGAGTGAACTCCTTCAGTGGACAACTGGCTGTGAATGTCTCTGAGGCATCACAAGCCACCAATCAAGGTCAGGAGCCTTTTTCCCTTGCCCCTTGACAAACTCAATCTCCTACCCCTCCTGCCTCTGCCATTTACTTGACATCAAATTTTATACATATATATTTTTTTATTCCCAAAGAGGAGATTCTTCACTTGTGTGTATCAAATATTGTTTTAAGATTTTGTTTCTAGTTTCACATCTGGAGACCTAGTAGGGGGCTAGAAAGAATGCATGCATGCATGCATGCATGCAGCCATCTCTACATCCAACTTTCCCCCATAAATCATGAATGACAGATCACAAAGAGGGATGGAATTAAAGTTCTCACAGGCCACAACACATCATTCTTGCCCAGGGAAGAGGGACCTGTTAACTCGGGGGAACATCTCTTAGATTGGGATTTATTCCTGCTCCAAAATGATAATTTATAGGCCCTGCATTGCCACTTCTCACAGCTCTGCTAAGTATTTATGATCTCCTAAGAAATGTGTCTTTGCTAGCTTCCCATTTTAATCACAGAGATAGCACCACCAACCCATGCACATGAATCACCAGGTCTTTTCCCTCTGGGATGCCATGAGGGGGTATAATGGAGATGTTCCTCCCTGATACCCCAGGTTTCCCAAGAATGCCACCATCTAAACACTACCCTCACCCCTGGTTTTGCCCTGACTTTTCAGGTTTCACCCGCAACTCAAGCAGCGTGTCACCACACGGGTATGTGCCGAGCACCACCCCCCAGCAGACCAACTATAACTCTGTCACCACGAGCATGAATGGTTATGGCTCTGCCGCCATGTCCAATTTGGGTGGCTCCCCAACCTTCCTCAATGGCTCGGCTGCCAACTCACCCTATGCCAGTAAGTAGATACCTGTCCTCAGTCCTGTATGTTTCTCTCAAAGAGCTTAGCATCATGCAGAGAGGCTAGCTGGGCAGAGCTGCTTGGTCTGAGCCCTGCCCTCCCCGCCCTCCCGAGAACCTGCTACCCACAATCCTTGAGCACCATCCTCTCCAGCATTCTCCATCATCCATCTCCAGATCCCTGGCGGTCTCACCTTGCACAAAAGTAGCCACATGATGCCATTCCAAGAACCCATGCTTGTGGTCAGATGGCAATGGGATTGCTACTCACCTCTAGTAGTTGCTAACCAGAGTCCTCTGGGAATGTTCATGTCCTCTCCATGCCTCAGCATTCTCATCCTTAAGAGGAGAAACATCTAGACCACACCTTCACTGGTGTTGGGGAACATGGGTAAGAAGGTGTTTGCCAGAATCTGGTCCTCAGTCCTGGCAGAGGAGTGAGGCATTTGGAAATCCAAGTCATTATCCTGATGCTGTGACAATAGATCCCCTCACTAAATAACAGAACTTGTTTTCTGATGTTTCTGCTTTCCTTTTTGTACATAACATACTCTTAAAAGAAAAACCAAGAGATCCCATCATATATTTTTTTTCACAAAAATCTGGCAAGAGGACTCCACACATATAGAATATGAATATTCCTTGGGTGCCCTGCTCCTACCTTAAAGAAATTTAGCTCAAAGAATTTTGGGGGCACAACACTTCAATTGTATCTAAAGAACTCAGCAAATTGGCATCTTTATATATAAGCACGTACATCTAAAGGGCCTCAGCACTCAATGGCATTTCTCACTATAAAATGTCGCAGGCTCTGTCCCCACAACCTCTTGAGCTCCATCTGAGGACCTTTTCATCGATGGCCAACTGGAACACTGTGGAGAGTTCTTCAGATGTAAAATATGTGACTGGATGCATAGACATTTCTTGAGGAACAGGGGTGTGTTGTTAAATGAAGGAATATTCATGAATCTTACCTAGAAATATCGGAAACAATGCTGTCTCCATGCTGAAGTGTGGCTAACAACCTGAAGGTGGACAGATCATCCTGGCCTTGAGTTATTTCTGAAGGAATTCTCTGCTCAGAGTGCACTCCCTACCTTATTCATTTAGAATTGGCCATTTGTAGCACATTTAAAATTTGCCCGATAGTCTGCATGTTCCCAGTCTGTTTACCAGCCAACATTGGGGTCGGTTTCACATTAGGTTTTGATTTATTGAAAGATCTATCCCTCAGCATTCTCCCAGCTACTCAATCAGAAAATGTTTCAATCATGACCTGAAAATTAAAAGGTGGCATCTTTAATTAAATCAATAAGCTAATTGCTATATGGTAGCGATTCAATTTAGGGGCTTTGGTTGTTCGCCTTTCCAGACTGTGCGGACTTCCAGTGACTTCTGCCTCAGCTCACATCTGTCAGCCTGAGAGACTTTGAACATTTAATTTCCATTAATTGATTTCCTCAGAGCTCACAAATATAGTATTAAATTCTCAAATAGGCCCTCAGATGGGATGGTATTATCTGCATAAATGCAAATAAAACAATAAACACAGAGCCCAGCTGATTTGAATTTTTGCCTCTGTAATATTTAATTATTCATAAACCACTCATGTTGAAAAATTCCGACAGAATAAAAAAAATAAAATAAGACATTCTGCTGGTGAACACACTTTGTGGTATGGTGGCTAGTAACTAATAATGTTGTAACAAATGGCAATACTCCACTATATTTCACCCCTTTCTTGTTAACTGCCCCCCCAAACTCCCCACCTCTAAATACACATAATGATCGCATTTGCCAACGAGATTAATTTCCTTCTTTGGTGAGCCAGCAGGATTTCAAGTCTAAGAATATTTAAAAATCAAACCTCCAGTGCAGGAATTTTGCAATTTAAATGGGTGTTATTATTGAGCACATTCCCACATTTACAAATCCTAAGAGATGGATAAAAATGCTGGTCTCATTAAAAGGAAAAGTACAGTCTAGCAAATGTTGGGGAGAGCTCTGAGGTGTAGATGAGGCCTCTCCATTCTCCTCCAGGAGGCATTTGGACCCATGTTGGCTTGGGCTGGGGACAAAGGGTCATTTCCTTCTGATGGCAATCCTTGCCTATGAATGATTTGATCTCCATATTTACAACTTTCCAAAGCCAAGAGGCCAATCACTACATCTTATCTGTGGTCCTTCAGCAATTACCTCAACTACTTTCTGAGTTCCAATTCGATTATATGTTTAATTACTTATATGTTTAACAAGAAGTCATAACCCCTGGCCTTATGTTATTCTGTCAATGACAAGATGGAAAAATGTGAAGAATCTTGTGCATCACAAAGCAATATGTGATATTTATTAAGTAATATGAACAACAGAGTCCACAAGAGTATCTAGGATGTGGAGGCAAAGGAAGTGTGTATATGAAAACATTAGCCTTGACACTGGGGGGGAAGTCTCTGTCTCCTGAGGTAACCACCATTGCCAAAGTGTTCTCAGCGCATATTATCTGAGTCCCCACTATTGCCAGACAGGATTTGCATAAGTCTCTGAGCCCCCTGCTTATCTCACAGACATTTGTGGAAAGCTCCTTGGGAAGGGAGAGCCTGGCACCTGACTTTGTGGTTCTGTGTTTCCCACTGATGTTGCATTGTGGCAGTGTTCTTCTTTACTTAGCTTCCTACCTACTGGAGTCTATGTGGTAGTGCATCCAGATCCAGGCCCATCCTTGTATACCTTATAACCTCTTGGAGAGAAAGGGGGTTCACCCCCCACCCCACTGCTTGAGCCTAAAGTCACAGTGCTGGTTTAACCTTCAATCCCCCTTCTTCCTTCTACATCTCATTCCTTCATGGGTGACCACATCCTCTCAAAACAGCCTCCTCCTGCCCCGTATTGTCCCAAGATCCTGTGTTAGAACCCTATTCAAGCCAGAGATGGAAGGCTTTCCCTAAAAGCTCTTGGTGAAGTCCTTTCTGGTGTCACTTCTGCCTCCCTAGAGATGGCCGCACTCACCTGGATCCCCTTTGTGCTGTGCCATCCCTGATAAGAAGGGGTTGGGCTTTTGTTTTCTTGCCTGGAAAACTCAGAGGATGGAGACTCTGTGTGTTGCCTCCCTCACCCCCACACACAACATGCTTCATGTGTTGGGATCAATTGGACTGGATGAAAGGGATCATCCCTGCACCCCTGGAAACTGTCTGTGACATTAGTACACTACTGGGCATACAACAGACCCACGGTAAACTCATGAAAGTCACTCACTTGAAAGTAACACATGCTAAGTACCAAATGGTGAATGAAACTGGGCAGGGTCCCAAGAGTGTAGGGAGGGCCTTGCCTATGAATGATCAGAGCAGAGCGGCCGGGCCGGATCTGTGCAAGCCTCTTCATCTCTGGATGTAATTCTCCTTTCTCACTGTTACTCCCAGTTGTGCCATCCAGCCCTACCATGGCCTCCTCTACAAGCCTCCCCTCCAACTGCAGCAGCTCCTCGGGCATCTTCTCCTTCTCACCAGCCAACATGGTCTCCGCCGTGAAACAGAAGAGTGCATTTGCACCTGTCGTCAGACCCCAGACCTCCCCGCCTCCCACCTGCACCAGCACCAATGGGAACAGCCTGCAAGGTCAGTGCCAGGCCCCACAGCCATGGGACTTTGGCCTCCAGAGGTCTGAAGCAAGTGTCTCGCTGTTGCTGGGGGGTGAGGGAGGGTTTTAGTCCTGGACCCACCGGCTTCTCTCTGCCATGACTCTTCTGTTCCTTTGTGTACATACTCTGATCCCAGCCACTAGCCCTGCTCCTGCCTCATCTGTGGCAATGTCTGAGACATCTCTTTCCTGCTCCAGGAACTCTGCTCAGGCTTAGGACCTGTTTGAGAACACTGTAGCCATTAGCTAATGGCAACACTTCTCTTTCCTCCTCTCTCACTCTGTTGTTGCCGCCACATCAGACCAGTGCTGTGTGGATACTATCATGTTCTCCATGGCAGTCTCTCCTGGGATGCGCTTCCCCCTGAAGTAGGTCACTCAGCCTTCTCTTCTTGGTGCTTGGGTCAGGGTGAAGCTTGTAAGGAGGTGATAGGGATGGGACAGTTGCCTTCCATTTGGAGCCCAAGGTGAAGGCATCATGCACCAGGATAGCAAAGGTCAAAGGCCTCTTGAGAACCATTGGTTCTCCAGAGAGAAGCAACCACTCTTGAGAATATTCTGGTTCACATCAGAGTTGTTCAATCTCCTTCCACTCTACAGCCTGGGAAGTGGTATAACCATCAGACACTGAGCTGACCTGTTTGTTCATGGTGGGAGGTCCAACCTGAAATGTGTCTACTTTTTCTCACATTCTTCTTATATGCTTGGCTCTGGGAGTGGTGTTGGTCTCTGGGATCTCATGTGTCCCCCACAGCAGGATGACAACACACTGCTCACAGCCCCTACCTTACATTTGAGAAAACTCAAGGTGTGAGGTCGGCTCCTCCCAGTTGATGTGTGGCAGTTGCTGGCTTCAAAATCAGGCCAAAAATAGTCACCTCTTTCCAGAACCTAACACTTTCCAAGAATGTATCTCAGATTCCTAAGACAGCTTGCAGGGAAATCAGATCAATAAAATAATCAACCACTATTTATTGAGCACCAAACAGTATAGCAGGTGCTCTCTTAAGCAAGGAACAAGCTTTATCTGCTTAATCCCTACAATGTCCTGATGAGGTATAGGGACCATTAGATCATTATGATGCCAGGCGATGGAGCTTAGGGAGGGAGAATACTGGTCACAGACAGCAGGCAGACATTGGAGGTGGAGGTGAATGAAAGCCCCATAGGAGTCTGTCCTTAATCCCTGCCCTGCACTGCTCGCCACAGAGCCTCGCTTCAGTGACCAGCATGTCACTCAGAGAGGTTAACTGTGAAGACCAGAGAATGAGTACAAGGGCAGTGACAGACACACTTAGGATTACCCAGCTCTATCTCTCATGTGGAAGTGTATGCCCCATTTAACATATAGACGCATATCGTGTTCTGGCTACTTTGTGCTGAAGTGAGCACACACTGGTCCTCCCAAGACCTTTAGAGTTCAGTACCACCCTCAATGAACAGGTACATTAAAGCTTAATTCACTCAAGGGTACATAGTGATGACATGTTGGAGTCCAGACTGAACCTAAATGGTACAACTCCAGAGCCTAAGTAACCACATCATTGTGCCTCTCTACCTCCGGCAGAACTTTTTAGAACACTCCATAGAACCTGTAAGTGAATTGCTTGGCATAGCCAAGTTAGTACCTGGAGTAACCTGCCATTAATGGGACATGCACTTATCTGTTCATCATCTTAAAGGAAAGAGGAAAATATTTTACTCTGGAACTACATCTCAGGCTGGGTCGACAAGCTAGGAAATATCCTGTCCTTTCCATTTATGCCAGCTTTACTCTCTATCAACTAAAAATCAATGCCTCCCCTCATTATACCCTCAGCTAGAACAACCATAATTTCATACAGATTGAAGTAACGATGATACATACAGGAGAGGGTAAAGTTATCATTCTTATGTTTTTGGCTGTGAGCCTGGCCTTTAACAGCCGAGCCTTCTCTCCAGCCCTAAAGGTACCATTCTTAAGCTGACAGTCTCAACTTCGGTTAGTGTCTTAGTTGGGGTTACCATTGTGTTATGAAACACCATGACCAAAGCAGCTTGGGGAAGAAAGGGTTTATTGGACTTACACTTCTACATCATTGTTCATCATCAAAAGAAATCAGGACAGAAACTCAAACAGGGCAGGAACCCAGAGGCAGGAGCTGATGCAGAGGACATGGAGGGGTGCTGCTTACTGGCCTGCTCTTTATGGCTTGTTCAGTCTGCTTTATTATAGAACTCAGGACCACCAGCCCTGAGGTAGCACCAACCACAGTGGGTTGGACCCTCCCACATCAATCATTAATTAAGAAATTGCCCTATAAGCTTGCCTACTGCTGGATCTTACGGAGGTCTTTTCTCAGTTGGGGTTCCCTCCTCTCAGATGACTCCAGCTTGTATCGAGTTGACATAAAACTAGCAAACATAGTTAGGGTTGATATCAGGAACAAAACACAAGGAGGACTGTGATTAACAATAAAGGGGTGTTGAACTTAGAAGGCATGGGGTGTGACCCAGATATATTCATCTTCCTGGATTTGCTGTACATGACCCTGTCTTTCTCATCTAGTTGGATGGGTCCCTGATGGGACATTGTTTCTAGACTCTCCTATAACCCATCCTGTATTTGTTCTCCCAATATTGTCATATGCCAAATAGCCCACACTTTGAAGATGTGACGCCACTACTGGAAATATGAATAGAAAAGTCAAGTCCAGTTACCCAAGACCACTTTCCTTAAGCTATTTCTCTGGTGTGCCCCGCTGCCTCCACAGCCGGCACTCATCCAGGGTCACCCTGGAACCTGTACTCTCGCCCTCTGCATACTCAAGCAGGGCAAGAATACCTAGCCATAGGCCAGCTCCACCATTTTTGTTCAAGAGCTCTTACATGGCTCTTAGAGTGTCTGCTGGGAAATATGACCTTCTTTCTGACAGTGGCCTTTCAAACATACCACATCTTTCACTTTTTGATCCTCCTCTCTTTTCCACAGCAAAGGGACCTCGATGGGCTCTGGGGATGGGTCAAGGCTCTTGGCTTTGCTGCCTGACTCCTCTTCCTGCTCAGCCTTGGGTAGCACATTTATTTTGACTCACCCAGTTCAGAACTGTGATCACAATTCAGACAGGGCAAGTGACGAAGCAAGAGCTGGTTAAGCAAACTGAGCATATAAACAAGACTAGATGGGACACACACTGTTCACATCCTTTAAAGGCCTAGTTGCCTCTGACTACCACTGTTAATTTAACACCCTCCTGGCTTGTTAAAGTCTGCTCCTTAACCAACCACCCCTTTGCCAGCAGGAGATAGGCACCGTGGTTGAGTGTGGTGGTGAAAAAACCATCAGTGTGGGAGGGCTCCCTTCCTGTCTGGCTTATGCACTGACACAAGACTTCCTCCATATGGCTCTTTTCGGTGGTTGCTTATTTCATCCACTTTATAGACCTGGAGCTGAGATGGCTGGTCCACAGTCACTCAACTAGCAGATAAGGAAACCTTAGGCTTGAACCTTAAACATTCACTCCACAGTGTTGAGCCTCCAGGTTGCTTTGGTATTTGCCATATTATATTTGAGCCACCAGATTAGGTCCACGAAGAACCAAGGTCTAATAACTTTGAAAAATGACCCTGTATTTGGGAAGATACAATACCCAGGTTGGTGAGGCAGATCTACCCAAGAGAGTCTGGCATCCAGCCCTGGACTGCAAGGGAAAGAAGCATGGAGCAGACTCAGACCAGTCCATAGTCAAGTTGCCTTTGAACTGTGTCTCAGATGAATAGTCACTAGGATTCCAGCCCAGGGAGAGCATTGTTTGGAGCTGAGAAGCACCTGTGTAAGCAGTCAAGTCCCTGATGATGTGTTGTGGCATCCAGAACGTGGTTCAGCCACATGGGGTATCAGCACCAGAAGCAGGAAGAAAGCTATAAGATGAGGCCCTGACCCCTAAGTTCCATGCCTCTTTGCATCTATTTTGTGGTTTAAAAAGAAACATTTGGAGGAGAAAGCAACTCTTTATCTCAATACTTCTTGGTCCTCAGGAGATGTTTGCTGAAAGAAGTCAAACTATGATGATCAGATTTAGAATGTAGTTTTTCTAAGACTGGGTCACTATTGAGAGCTATGCCCTTTATAAGGTATTAAAGGCTCCGAGACATCCTGCAGAGAAACAAAAATGACTGTAGACAGCACTCAGTTTCCAGCGGGACACAGTTTTAAGATCCCTATAGATAACCAAATTCATGGGTGCTCGGGTCTCTTATATAAATGGTATATAGTGTCTGTCTATGAACTTCAAATCATCTGTACTACTCATAATACCTAATACGGGGTACTGCCACATAAATAGCTCTCATACTATAGTTAAGGAAATAATAACAAGAAAAGGTTTCCACATGTTTAGTACAGTTACAATTTTTTTTGAATTTTTAAAATTTATTTTTAATTGGGCTGATGAGATGTCTCAGTGTGTAAAGTGGCTTGCTGTGCAAATATAAGGACCTGAGTTCAGGTCCCAGAACCCATGCAAAATCTGCTTACGGTTGAATGTGGCTGTGACCCTAGTGTAGGATGAGAGGAACAGACGGAGATGTGTGGGTCCCTGTAGCTTGCTGACCAGCTAGTCTAGCTAAAACAGTTAGCCAGGTGAGAGAGAGCCTGTCTCAAAAATATGTGAAAAACAATAGAAGAAGAAATTTGGTATTGACCTCTGGTCTACATACCACACCACACCCCCATACTTAGTATAATACTGTTACTTATGAGCTACATGTGACATTCCTATGTGTGTGCATGTGTATCTATGTTCAATGTGTTAGTGTAGCTATTACATTGGATATTTGTAAGGAGAGTGAATTCTCTACTAGCTATTTTGAAATATTTGGTTGATTGCTGTCAGGCTCCTGTCCCCTAGTCACCTGTCCACTGTACCCACTGACCATCTTTTGCCATTCCCCTCTGACCCACTTCCCAGCTCTGGCAAACACCACCCTAGTCTCTGCTTCTGTGAGATCAACTTTGTAGTTTCCATGTACACGTACAAGTGAGGAGAGTGGTACTTGTCTTTCTGTGCCGGACTCATTTTGTTTAATGTCCTTCCCCACATTGCTGCTCTGTGATTGGCTGAAAATGCAGACACCGAGTCCATGAATATGCAGAGCCACCCGTCCATTTTGGCTGCTAAATGCATTTGCCTGCAGAGTTATTTTCCATGTAACTAAGGCCAAAGAGTACCATGTGAAATGCTCTGGAAACTGCAGCTGCCATCTGGATTGGCAGATAAAATGTAGAAAAGGCTCCACCCATTCTTATCGAGGTGAAGTCATTGATAACTCTTGCCTCTAGACTCCCAAGTCAGTCTGTCTTTAGAGACCAAAGGCTTCAGTCATCAGCTTTGCTCAGCCCTTTTCTATGGGAAACAAAAGTCTTTACTCCTCTAAAATGGTCGCCCCTAAGAGCCTGAGTCCTATGCAAGGACTTCAGAGTCAGGAGAGAGCTGTCACATGCCATCAAAAAGCCCACTAACTAAAACTAAAAGACCAGAGAGATTTTGTAGAAGGAGTAGTCATAGCAACCCCTTCCCCCCATACCCTGTTGACATCCAGGCTTCTTTTGGCCCTAAATACCATGCACTTCAGTACCAATCCTTACAGAATTGTTTTTTTCTTCTATAGACACATTCAGTTTGTAGAAGATCGTGCCTCACCCCATACCTGATAAGCTCATGATTCTTTTACCTGGGATAGTTCAGGGAAAGATTACATCTCTCTCCTCACTCAACTTCTCCCAGCGCTACAAAACTTTTCATTTTTGTCTTAGTCTTCATCAAAATGGGGAACCTTTAAGATGGACTATATTGCCTTTCCATACAACAGTTTTGGGGTTCCCCTCAGAAAACACCATCACCCAGCACTGGGGACTATGGCAGAGCCACTATGGTCTGGTGATGATGTCTTGGCACACAGTGTTGGGAATGTGATGGCTCATGGGAATTTGCCCAGGCTCCACTTGAGCAAGTCAAGCATACCATCAGCATTTCTGGGACATTCCAAGTCTCTTATCCCATCCCTCTCACCCACATCATTCATTTCCAGATTGCAGCACAGATAGAAAAAAATCTTAGACCCAGGGTTGTCATGTAGTCACACAAGGGAGTTTCTTTATAGGAGGGCCTCTTTTGAGGTGCCCAGACTCAGGCTACAAACAGCTAGCATTTTAGTCATGGAAAAATGAAGGGTACAGTAACCCTTTATAAAGACTTGTATGTAAGTATCTGTGGGCCTTGTGTGAGGGGTAATACAGCTTGTGTTACTTATATTCTGTGAGCTGGCCTACAAGAGGTGGCAGTGTGGTGACAAGCCTTGCCCATCCCATAGGGCCCCTCGAGTATATTTGGTCTTAATACTATTTGCAAATATATATAAGCTGGGCAATCATGTTTGCAGAGAATTTAGAATTATAGACTTTTTCAAAGAATTGAGAAGCCTGGTTGGGCCAGCATCCCAGAACAGTACAGCCCCCTCTGCACAAGGCATGCCCTTTGCTACATCTCCTCCATTCCTGCCCAGGGGACTCTGCATACTGGTGTGCCAGCTGATCTCTCAAGACTATGGGGTTTACAAGTACCAAACTGAGAAGTGTACCAGCACACCCGTGAGCTTGGAGGCAACTTTCAATGAAGCCCTAGGAAGAAGCTTAATCTAATCAACCTAACAAATTATTTAAGGGACAAAACACTGTTTAGATTTTTCTTTTCTTTTCTAAATTCAGGCTATACTGAATAAGAAAAAAACTCAAGGGATATTTTTAGGACCCAGATGATAAGTGTTCCCCGAGTCCATGGGCTAAGACAGCAGGAGGTTTGTCAGCTCTCTGATTCCCTTTAGATCACACTGACACTGTCTGAGCTGTCCTAGGACAGAGCCTGCCTGTCCTTCCACACCAGGCACATAATATGGAGTTCTGTAAAATGGAAGAAAGACTAGCTTCACTGGCCATAGGCTTTATGTTCCTGCTACCTAAAATAAGGGTAGAGGACCTGGAGCCTGGATGAAAAGACATTTAGAGACCCAATGCTGTACTGGGGGTCCCCCTGCCCATCCTTGCTCTTGGGGCTGCAGCATCTGGAACTCTCAAGTTAAGGCTGGGGTTTAAATCCTAAGCCCCTAAGTTCAGTGAAATCTAGGGCTCGCTCAGCTCTTAAGGAGGCCGCTTTTCCAACTGATCCCAAATCTTGGGTGGGAGGTGGGGGCTTAAGTCGGGCTGCATTTGGCAGAAAATGACTTCCTGTTTCTAAGAAAGAAAGGCTTATGGGGGCTCAGGAAAGGACTCCAGGAGCTTCTGGACTGTGAAAGGCTCTTGCAAAACAACACTTGGATGATTTACGTGTAAATGAATCAGAAACATGTGGATTAAATTTCCTTGCGAATACAGATGGGTTTAAAAATTAACGGAAAAAGTGTTTGGCAAAATACTTTTGGGTTTTTTTTTCTTTTAATTGAATCTAAAATGTCAGGGGTGGGGGTAGGGAAGCAAGAGTAATGCGGGGGACACATGGCCTGGGCTCTCTCTGTCCATCTGTGCTAGAGAGTTCCTTTAGTTTTACGCTACACTTCTCCAGACACGATGGTTTAGACAAAGGAAGAAGAAGAGAGCCACTTTGCCCATACACTAATCATTACTAACAAGAACATTCATTTAAGTTTAGACTTGTCAATAAACAGAAGGAAAGGCTTTTATTCTGCACTGTCATTGGCAGCCAAAGATGGCTGTGTCTTTGGTTTTAATATAGGCATCTCTCTTGTCTTGGTACATTTCCAAGTTGCCACACTGTCTTAATTTTCCTACAGTGGCCCCTCTATTTTTCACACCCTTTATGTTAAGTGTGCCCTATAGGATGGTGTCTGTTTGATATCAGGGAAAATACAGACCAGAGAATTTTAACAGTGCTCCCAAGGTCACCCAGCTCGAGATGATGAAGTGGTAGGTTCACAGTCAGAGCTAACCTGCCTTCAGGTTAGACCCTGACTGAGGTTAGACCCAGGCTCCGCATTTCTATATCTGATTACATTCAAATCTCTAGTAATTCCTGAGTGCTGCAGTTGACTGCATGTTCTGGCCAAGGAGGCTGAGAGTCAGGAAGACAATTAACCATCTCAGAACAACATACTAGAAGTGGGCATGCAAGAGGCAGAATTTCCTAAACACTGCTATGTAGTTCCTAACTCCAAACCCTCTGAAAGAATTTGGGTTGACCTGAGACAGGTTTTCCTTTCATAGGCAACAATTTTTCTAGGGCTTATGCTCAGATCATTCCAGAAATCCTGAGAGAAGCCACAGTAGAAAAGGAAGTCTACAATTTTAGGCACATTTGTTCTCTCCTCCAACTCCATGCTTCCTCCGGACTTCATTTTCCAAGTGAACAATGCCTGCTGAGGCTGGCATACCCTTTTCCAGCTTGAGTTGGAGGGAAGGCCCTCAGATGGTTATTCTGTTGCTTAATTTTCATGCTAATACAGAACATAAGGGGAGACTGTAGAAACCGTTGGCAATTACAGCAGGCCATTTTTTTTTTTATTTCATATTTTGGATGTGACGGGCAGGAAGGCAGAATGACAAACTGAAAATTCTCACTATTTTTGCAAAGTCTGAGGCTGCAACTTTCCCCATGGTATTCAAGCTATGCAACTTTCCAGTTATGTCTTAAAATTGAAGTCAGATTTGGGGAAATGTTTAGGATACTCTGTGCTGTTAGAGATACATACACATGCTGATAAAATTTCCCAATAAGGTATATGTCTATTTTATGACAGAACTCATTCCTGAGAAGATGCAAGCATGTCTCGTTAATAATCAATCAACATTGTCATGTGTGGGTTGTTTTTATTGTCTTCCCTGCCACCGTCCTTGGTGAAATATTTGGGTGCAAAACCATTGACTTCTGTCTTTTCTTTTCATAGCGATATCTGGCATGATTGTTCCTCCCATGTGAAAGAATTGCCTTGAAGAATTTTATTAATGAAGAGGTTGGATTCTGCTACGAAAGTAATCTGAAATGAGTCCCAGAGCGGAACTTTTAACTCAGGCCTTTTTAAGAGGAATCACACAATAACTGCGGATTTTTAAACAAAATCACCGACCTTGCAAATACTGAAATTGGAAAGGGGTCTGCCAGAGCAGGGTGTTGGTTAAACTTGTACTCCCAAGTATCTGGGGGATATATTTATTCTGTATTGATAAAAGCAAACCCACAGTTTCTTCTTCTTTTTTTTTTAAGCTTAACTCTGCAATCATTTGTCTTTTATAAACCATAAAGCTACACACAAGGGCCACTATAAATAAGACTCCATGTTTTAATTTATGATGTTTTTAAAGCTGTGTAAGGGGAGAATGAAGTGGTGATATTTACAAAAAAGCTAAAAGATAAAAAAAAAAGAAAACAGAGAAAAAAGTTTAAAAAAAAAAAAAAAGCTTGTATGGGACAGAATAGGAATGCCAGTTAGATTTTTTAGAGAACTAAGGGTCGGCTTTTGCGCCTTAAAGCATATCAATGGTAGATAGCTCGGACAGTGCATTTTCAGTATCTAACTTCACATGCCATCCCTTAGCAGTTCTGCAAGCTTCTTCCTCTCTTTTGTATGGTTGTCTTAAGTAACTGTGTAAATAACCGCAGCCTGGAAGTTACCAAGCAACATACATGATCACATTTTCCCCTTGTACTCAGAAAATCCAGTGCCTCTAGACAGATTGTTTAAAAAAAAAAAAGTAAGAAAGAAAGAAAGAAAGAAAGAAAGAAAAAAGCAAAGCAAAAGACAAAAAATTCCCTGAATCTTTTAACCCAATCTCATTCTTTTACTTATGTCAACTTCTTCCGAAGCCAATGGCCTCTGAGAGTGGAGAGAGTGGAGTGGCCATGCACTGAGTGAGAAACTCCTTCAAGACTTCATGGAACAGGGTCCAGGCACAGAATTCCACATATGCCCTGCAGTTTACCCAGCTGAGATCTTACTCACACGCCACCATCAAGAGATGAGATAGCTTACTCCTGCTAGAATCCTAAATGCTAACTCTATATCCAGGCTCAAAATAAAAACAAAAAACAAA
>CABHPH010147846.1:0-30515 GCA_902168325.1 Peromyscus nudipes | reverse complement strand
GCCCCCGCCCCTGGGGAGCTGCCACTTGGGAGGAGTCCAAGTTTGGACGGTGCTGAGGCTATGGAGGAGGCTGGGAATCACTGTCTGGCTGTGGAGCAGAGACTCCAAGAGGCTCTGAAATAAAGATGAGACGCTTGGACTTAGCACGTGGCTTTGACCACAGTGCAGGTTCAATCTAAGTGATGTTTAGGAGTGTGGTCTGACTGGCAGCCATGTTATCCATCTACAATATTTTATGCCACAGAACAGGTTCTGGCTCAATTCTCCAACAGCAGCCAAAACCAGTGTGTAGTTTCTCTGTTCTTTAAGGAACCATGATAGTTAGAACAGGTGAGTTAATGCCTAATCTGACCAGCAGGGCATACATGTAGATCATGTCATATAGAATATGCGGACACCTCCCCTGTCTCTGGTGTGATGTCCATCTATAGGTGCAAGGTGTGTATACTGAGAAAAAGATTGAGACCCTAGAACGAAAGCAGATAATTATCAGGAGAAGGACCACCAGACCGAAGATGCTGTCCACAGTACATCTAGTTGATCTAAGAGGCACAGGTATTAAGATTTGAAGTTCATCTCTGAGGTGCTGGGGCCAGCTCTCTTTTGTCTTCCTCGTATTGCTGTCATTCGTAAGTTGCATGACTTCTTTTTACCACAGTCTACCTTTTGTAATCTGTAGACATTGATAGGACATCCTTCCTGACATCCCTAGATCTAATTTCACAGCAAACTCCCCGATCCTCTGGTTCTTCCAATCTTTCTTTCGGTCCCCTCTTCAATGATCCCTGAGACTAGGTGTAGGAGTCATATTGTAGATGTATCTGTTGGGACTGGGCTCCACAACTCTGCAATTTAATTAGTTGTAGCCCAAAACATTTTAAAAGAATTCTCTGGAAGTCTTTCCCAACATCAAAAACAAAACCCAAAATTCCTTACAGGTTCAACAAAATGTCCTTATAGTCTGCATCCTGCCCATAAACCAGATGTTACAACTGATGAGTACCTCTTGACACAGTTGACAGAGCCCCAGATGTTTGAACAAGAAGCATGTTTGAAGGACATACATGGGGAAGCACTGAGTAGGCCTCACTGCCAGGAAAGGGTTGGATTGTTGTTTAATTTCAAAGAAGACTGTGATACAAACCACATCTCATGCTTGCTCTCCCCAGTGACCCCTTTCCATAATCATCAGACACATGGACCTTAACTGTCACCAACCATGAAAACTGGAACCTCAAAGCCTGCCTGCCTGCAGTTGGTGTTAGGATGTTTTCCATCAAAGCTTCCTGCTCACTGCTCCTCTCTGTTAGCTAGAACAGAGCTCAGCAAACTCTTACCAGCTGCCATCTGCCCAAGGCTGTGCTGAGACTCCAGGTTGGGTACAAAGGGGAACTACACATGTCCAGCTCAGAAGAACTTCCATACAAAGGAATGAAAAGTAGGTAGAAATCACGTTTTGAGAAATGATCCTGGCCCAACCTCGTACGACAGGAGATATTTCTGTAAAATTTGCTTACTGGAGTTTTGAGGTTTTGTTTGGCTACATTCCCAAAGCATGGCCTTTGTCCCAGTACTTACTTGTGGTAGAGGAAAATGATCAGTCTAAATAAGGGAGATCCTGCTGTCTTGGAAGATAGAAGGAATTCAACATGTTGGAATAAATTAAGCCACGATTTCTTGGGGGAGAGGTTTCATATACTTACCATTCATTCACCAACATAACTCAATTAGACCTTGTTTGTTGGTTTGCTTGCTTGTTTTGGTTGTTTTAAGACAGGGTTTTATGTAGCCCAGGCAGGCCTTAGGTTCACTGTGTAGCCCTGTTGGACCTTGGACTCAAAAATCCTCTTGTTTCAAGACTCCCAACTGCTGTTTGGTAATAGCTTAGATATGAATGAATGTCTATTAATAAGGTAGCCATTAATTAAGGACATATCTGGGTTCATCCTCAACGAGGGCTTGAGTTGATTTGGGCAGTGAGACTTGAAGTGAGACTTCAGTTCAGAAATTAAATGTTAGAAAACCAGCTGTGGTTCCCCACCCCCTCAAGATGCTCTTCAAGTTTTTCAGATATGAGAATATTTTTCCATTCAGTGCCTGACCACTGTTGCTTACGCTTGTAACTTGTGTGTCTCCTCTCTCAGCTAACCCAACTTCACTTATCTCACCCTGTACATCTTTCATCATGCTACACCTCCTAACAGGGTGCATTGCTTATTTCTTTGCCTGTTTGCTGACTATTGCCTCTCTATCTACCGAAACATCAGTGCAAGGACAGACCCCTGACATTGCTGTTTGTGTCTCTGTCATTCTAGATTTTTGGAAGTTGCTTACAATGCTCTTCCTATTTACTTAGGTAATAGTATATCCTTCTGGGGTCTTTGATGTAGCCGAAGACTAGATAGTTATAATTTTCCTTGGTTACGATAAAAGGTAAATTAGATATGAAATCTTATACTCATAAATATAGGGTAGATAGAATATTTTCTTTAATTTTGCCAAATACAAATAGACTAGATATACCTGTAATTCCTGCTTGATAACTGTTCTATTATATGTAATTTTACTATGTCAAAATTAAAACCTTCCTTTTTGATTAGACAGAAAAGGCGAAATGCTGTGGGTGTGGGATGTCTTTCTGTACACTATGAATATATGTTGTTCCCATTGGTTAATAAATAAGCTGCTTTGGCCTATGGCAAGGCAGCTTAGAGGCAGGCAGGAAAGGAGAGAGACAGGAAAGAGAAAAGGGGAGTCTGGAGGGAGATGCCAGCCGCCACTGAAGGAACAGCAATGTGCCTGCTTACCGGTAAGCCACGGAACACGTGGCAAAAAGTAGATGAATAGAAATGGGTTAATTTAAGATATAAGAGCTAGCTAGCAAGAGGCCTGCCATAGACCATACAGTTTGCAAATAATATTAAGCCTCTGAGTGATTGTTTTATATA
The DNA here is from genome assembly GCA_902168325.1 of Peromyscus nudipes. Taxonomy (NCBI): domain Eukaryota; kingdom Metazoa; phylum Chordata; class Mammalia; order Rodentia; family Cricetidae; genus Peromyscus; species Peromyscus nudipes. Next base: position 27,567 of record CABHPH010147846.1, on the reverse strand, counting down.
CAGCTGTGGGACCGTGGGGCTGGGCAGAACTGGAGAAACCTTCCGGCTACGATTCCATGCGCCTAGAACAGTGCCTGGGAACTTGGCAGATGCCTCATGAAGATTTGGTGGATGTTGAATACATGAAGCCTAAACATTCATGGTAACTCTGCTCCTCACATTCCTTACTTCCTGTCGTATTAGCTACAACATTCTTGATAAAGGGTGCATTTTTGGTGGGCTATTTACTAAACTGCCCTTATTTTGCTGAGTTATGGGGATGATCTCAAGCCTGAGGAAGGTAGGAGATATTTTCTTCTATTCTGAGCTAAAGGACATATATCCAGGAAGATGTACTCTGAGTTCCTGTGGCATCCTTTTCTTTGATAGCAGTTTCCCAGATCCTCTTTCTCAGCACCAGCTGGGAAGAATTCCTGCTCTTAGCTTGGTCTAGTCAATGGTGGAGTCGGGAAGTCAAATGAAAAGGAGTTGGGAAGAAATCAAAATAAATAACAATTAGCACTGACAGCTGGTTTTGTGATTACCTAAACAATCTTTTAAGCTAAGTCACATATGGCTGATGCAAAATTGGAGTAAATGAGTACTGAGTTACTGACTCATACTAAACTTTGCTCAGTGGGGCTAGGGAGGTAACTCCATGGAGAGAGCTCTTATCATGCCAGCATGAGGACCTGGGTTTAATTCCTAGAACCCATATAGAAAATCTGGGCAAATGATTGTAATCCCAGCTCTGAGCAGATGGAGCTAAGTGGATCCCCGGGGCTTGTTAGCTAGCCAGCTTAGCCTATTGAGTGAGGCCAAAGGCAGCGGGAGACACTATTTTTAAAATGATGAACTGCACCTGAGGAACAACACTTGATGCTGGTCTCTGAATATACATACATATACACATGCATATGTACCTGCATACAGACATGCATGTGATATTATCACAACACACACACACACACACACACACACACACACACACACACATACATAAATACTACAAATAAATATAGCAATTTTTTTTGTGGTTAATAGAAGGCTTAGCATTTTAACAGAGGTCTGTCCGGTTCCAAGTGAGTAATATTTTCTATCCTATTCCTCCTAAAAGGATTTGGCACCATATTCCTTCTGAAAATATGGATATACCAGTTATGAAACTTAAACCATGATTGCCAGCTGTCCATGAGACTTTCACTTTCTGGTTCTCACTGTGTTTTTCTTTTGAGTTTTCCTTATAAAGTTGGGTTTTGGGGTGGTTAAATTCGACCCAGAGACACTTGAGAACGTAAGCCACCAATGACACACATTCTAGTCTCTGAAAGGCATTGGAGTCTGTGGAGAAAGTCAAATAAGAATTTTCAGATTAGTGCTTGAGTCCAGAGCCACATGAAAGAGCAGACAGATACTTGGATCATCCACCAGCCCCTTTCTATTGGAGGCAGCTGCCCGCAGTGACATTAGTGACTAGGCTTTGGGTAAGCCAGTGGAGACCCATCCCTTCATGCTTTTCCAGGTTGGATAGCAATGGGACTCTCCAAGGAGGTACCAGTTATGTGTCTGTTCCTGGCATTACTTTAGAGGTTTAAGGGGAAAAAAAAAAGAAGAAAATTTATTAGGAATCTGCCTGCACAGTGAGTTAGAAAAATGAAAGAGAGAAGGACTTAATGAGACCAGGGTAACAATAACACCATTTTTTATCATTAAAGATATAAACAACCATTTCCCAAGTTTCCCTTAGAGGAGGCTCTTCACACAAAGTGGTCACAGCTTGAGTCTTGGGACTGAGATCCATTCTCTATGGAAATTCGTCCCTCACTCGGCCCCCAAGGTTCTAATAGTGACAAATAACCCCTAGGCTTCGAAACCAACAGCTTTGGGCTGGGAAAACAAACAGACTTTTACTCATGCGGATCCCAAGGTTCAGGTTTCTTCCGACCCCTGGTAGCTGTGGACTTACTTGTTCTTCTTGGCTCTTGACCAAACTAAAGTCTTCATTTTTCTATGGCCAGAACTGTCTTGCCCTGACTCGGAGTCTCTTTTTGTCTTCACTTCCTGCGCTCTTTCCCAATGTTGCCTTTGTTTGCCGCAGTCTGACTTCAGCCTTCTGGCCCCCACTTCTAAGAGGCTGTCTTCTTACCGACTTGCTGTGGGCCCATCCTCTGGTGGCAGTCTTTCTGAGTGGACCACTCTGCCACTTTTCTTTTCCTAGGGTGGTAAGCGAAGAGGGCTGGCCTCAGGTTCAGGGAGCAGAACCTTTTCCAACGTTCTCAAGTGGGTCACATAGAGGAAGGAGGCCATTCTTTGAACCTATTTCAATAATACCACTCGTTGTTTAAAATCTCTCCTCGTAGGACTAGACAGAAGGTTCAGTGATCAAGAGTATGCACTGGTTTTGCAGAGGACCTGATTTGATTTCCCAGCATCCATTTCACAATCTTATCTGCAACTCCGGATCCGGGGGATTTGACCTTCTGACCTTCATGGTCACCTGCACACATGTGCACATACGCTCCCCCCATATATATATTATATATACACACATATACATATACATACACACATATATAAATACATAGAATTAAAAATAAAATAAATATTTTTAAAAATACTATTCATCATGTCTCAGTCTTTTGACAAACACGGTCTGCACCTCTATACATAAGAACTTAAATAAAAGTAAATCAAGAGGAAGACTTCCTGAGAATGCTTCCTCTCCTCCTCACTTAGTCAATGTCTATTCACACTTTACATTTTGGGACAATTGTCACCTCCTCAGGAGTCCCCCTTCTAGAGTTTTATGCATTCATTTAATTCTTTTTTCCCCTCAGTAGTGATTAATGTAGTCAATGCTTTTAGTTTATAGGTAATGCCTTGTTGTATTTTTTCAGTACGTGGTAAGCTGGATGCCAATTTTGTTCCCCCTTGAATATTCAACATCTCCCAGACACAGTACATAATTGTGTAATATGTGTTGAGAAGTGGCATAATTTAAATGTGGCTACCAAAGAACGCTTGCAGGAAACTTAATCTCAATCGGTACTGAGAAGCAGAACCTCTGAGAGATGCTGAGGCCAAGAGATGTCTACCCTCAAGCATGAATCAATGCCAATTATAAGAGGGCTTGAGGCTGTGAGTTCTACTTCCTGCTTGCTTTAAAGTATTTATACCCTTCCACTCTCTGCCATGGGATGACATACTCTGAAGTCCCTGACAGATGTGGACTCCTTGATCTTGGACTGCCCAGCTTAGAACAGTAAGAAACACATGTTTTGTCTAGAAATTATCTGGTCTTTGGTATCTTGTTATAATAATACATAACTGGCTGAGCTAAGCAACGGAATAAGTCGGAACATGATTATACCATTTAATGGGATGGCACCATGAATCTTGCTGTTTATCTAACACAAGAATTGGGCCATGGGGAAAAGAGGATAAAGGAACACCCCCCCCACCCCCCCACCCACCCTGACACTTCACATTTGTTCTCAGGCCTACTTGAGAAGAGGTGGTTGTGCAAAGAGCAAACAAACATCTACAGGCATGGGAGCTCGTGGTGACAAGTCTTCCAAAGTGAGGCAACATCCTAAGTCATGCCTTGGGAGGAGAGGACGAAGCCCACCTCTTGGATTGAGGTAAAGACCTCAGTGAGTCTGATGTACAGGGTGTGAGCAAATTAGACATGGAAATCAAAGACACAACCCGAAGGCTGTACATGCTCTGCAAAGAATTTTTGGCCTTCCATAGGGTGGAGACATGAGCAGACATGCTCTGGTGGATGGAGAGGTCTCCCCTTGCATTACAGGATATGGGAGGAAGGCAGTGTACTAGTTGGCTTTCTGTTACTACAGTGAGATGCATAACAAAAATCACCTTAGAAAAAGAAAAGGGTTATTTTGACACACATATTTGCAAGTCCCATTTGATATTTTTGTTAAAAATAGATGTATTTATTTTTATTTATGGGTATGCCTGTTTGCCTACATGTATGCACGTGTGGCAAGTGCATTCCTGGCTTGTGGACACCATAAGAAGGTGACAGATTCCCTGAATCTAGAGTTTCAGATGGTTGTGGGGCACGATATGGGTGCTGGGAACTGAATGGAGGTATCCTACAGGAGAAGCAAGTGCTCTTAACTGCTCAGCCATCTCTCCAGCCCCCTTAGTTGGTCTTTACAATTTTATTATTATTAATTAATATATAATTATTATTAATTAATATATAATTATTAATTAATATATAATTATTAATTATTATTAATAGTAGTATTAACATGTGTATTTATGACAAGTGTACATCAATTCAGCCACTTGAATGCCATGTGCACATATGGGGATTAGAGGAAAATTTTCTCTCCTCTGCCGTGGGGTCTGGGACTTGAACTCAGGTCATCCGGCTTGCAAGGCAAGCACATGTACCCACTGAGTCATCCTGCCAGCCCCTTGCTTGTTCTTTTCGCTTTACACCCATGGCAAAGAAGCTCCTATGGAGGGAATGGTACATTATAGAAAACTGCTCATCTCATGTCTAAGAAGCAGAAGGAAAAAGAGGAGGGTCCAGGATCTCACAATATTCCCAAAGACCTTCCAATGGGTCCCACTTCTTTAAGATCCAATGCCTCCCAATGCTAACACCCTGGAGACCAAACCCTTCATACATGGCCCTTTGGGGAATTAACTTACCAGTCCTCTTAAGGAGTTGCTAAGACAAGAAGTCTCAGGAAAGATGGAGCTGTTGCCTTTGGCGATGTTCGGAGGTGAAGGAAGACATCTGGGTAGGACTAAGAAAGGGCAAGATTTATTTCTACTCAGGCAGCCAGGATGTTAAAAGCTCATCTTTCATTTTTTGGTTATGAAACAAAAGCAAGAGAATGCTGGGTGTTTGGGGACAGGAACCCAGATGGGCGGCTGTTCTTTCTCTTTTCAGAGTGAGGTTTGGGCTCCTGCTGCACTTTATGTCATGGACAGTGGTACCAGCTACTTTTTCATGTTTACCACAATGCCTTGTGTCTGGGGAAATTGCACACACACAAAAGAAATTCCAAGAAAGAGACACACACAGGAGAGAAAGGAAATGCGTTCTGTTCACCACAGGACTAATTTGTGGCTCCATCATCATGATTAATTAGGGCCCCCCTTGAAGTTCCTTCTGAATTCTCCAGGATTGTCTCTCCTGCTTCTGAAGCAGATCTTACCCCATCTTTACTGACTATTCATTTTCACATCGCCAAACTGCCTCTTTCCTCAATGCTCAGGATTGTCCCAGATCTCCCCTCTACCATACGGAGATCGGTACCGAGACACTGCCTGTGTCTGTCTGTACTCTGGTCTCTCTCCAGGTACTCTATAGTTGTAGTGCCAACTCTGTGGGATGAAATCCCAGCCATTGTGAAATTTAGCCCAAATGCTGGGTTCTTCACATTCCCAAATGCCTTAGTAGGCTCAGCTGGAGGAGACAGGCTGTACCTAGCAGGAGCAGAGCTAAGGAATACACGGCCCAGTTCTGAGGAGAAAGCAGCTCTTTGCAAGGGACTCCCTTCACCGACTCTCAGTGTGGGTCCAATTCAAGGTGATTGTGAAGTGAATGACCTCAATCAAGTTATTCTCAAATTTTACTCCCTGTCCATTTGAGTTTTTGTCTTCATCAGTTATAACAACCTTGCCTCAAGTAGGGGAAATGGGATATAAAATAATAAGAACTAGCTCCGACTCCAATGTACAGTATAAAAGCTTTGCGGACAGTGAGGGAAATCTCTGAACTTCCCTAGTCTTTTTATTCATTTATGTGAAAAGGAGCCTTGGATTCACATTTTATCACGCCCTTCGCCTGTGTTCTCTGACCTGCACCAATGTTTACCAAGGTGTTAAGGTGTTATGTAGGAATAAGAGATTGAAGGTGGTAAACTCTGAGCTGAAAAAAAGGAAGTTTTTTTGTTTGCTCTATTACAAGGTTAATGTGTACTGGGGATATTCCTGGAGAGAATTTCTGCATCTTTTTGAAATTTGTTGGTTCATAGACGACTTTTCCAATGAAGTATCTGAGTGACTAGTGCCTTTATCAAATTCTAAAAGACAGGAGAGTGTGAGTTTGTTCTTCGGTACTTGAAGATCGGCATTGATGGTGATGTGTGGAAGACTAAGCAAAGTACACCTGATGGAACATTGCAGTGCGGATGTTCAAAGGTGAGGGCCAAGAAGTGCTGGGGTGTCCACAAGGAGTGTAGCCTTTGACAGACTTTAACAAAGAATCTATGCCTCTCCACACAGGGGCATAGCAGTCCTTCTCAGCATCCAGCAGCCTGGTAGGGCCCCTCCCCACACACTCTGATTGTAGTAAGAATACTAGCTCAAAAGAGAGATCTCGAAAGACAGAAGCAACCCAGAACTCAAGAGTAAAAATACAAATGGAGCCCATACAGCAGTCTTGATCCCGCTGGTTATATTGACTACCAGTTTTGGCGCAGAAGGAAAAATCTAAATACTAATTTATTAGAGTCATTTTCTAGTCTTCACAGTTTGTTACATGTGGCTATATTTAAAACTTGAGATTTTATACGCGTTAAGGGTACAGTCATTCTCAACTTTCATTGGTGGCTTCAAATTTCACCCTAAGTCTTCAAGTAGAGAACCCCCAGATGTGCTTACAAGTGTATATCAGGTGTGAATAAATCTGCCTTGATTCGTGAGTCAGATTTGGTCATGCACAGAAGCAAACCAGTACCCTTGACATTGGTCACGGGAAATGAGTAGATGCTCGGTGTATTGTTATCTATCGTGTGTGTTTGTTTTATATTCACTAATTCTACAACATTCCCTGAGAATCTGCTCACTGCTATGAACTGTGATATGCGCCAGGACCTAAGGATGAACCTGACAGATAAGGACCTCAATCTCAGTGGCCTGTGCTCTGATGACAGAAAACACTGTGTATTATAAGACCTCAGAGGAAGTATAGTGGAAGGACGGAAGGATAGACGGAAAGAAAATTCTCACCACATTCATCCATCTTATACAAGTGAGTATTTCATCTTTGTAAAGGCACAGCATCCATGCTGTGCTCAATGGAGAGACTGAAATAGGATTTCCAGGCATTTCTCAACCAATTTGTCAACCCTGTGTTAGGCTAGAGAGGTCCTTCGGGAGCCCTCAGCTCTCTTGATATGAAGAAACATATCCGGAAAGTTGGATCCTTCTGGGTTCCTCAGGTATCTTACAGGTAAATTACGGTTTTTGACAATAAGTGGTTCTTTTTTTTTTTTTTTTTTTGGTTTTTTGAGACAGTGTTTCTCTGTGTAGCTTTGCGCCTTTCCTGGAACTCACTCTGTAGCCCAGGTTGGCCTCAAACTCACAGAGATCCACCTGGCTCTGCCTCCCAAGTGCTGGGATTACATGTGTGTACCACCACCGTCCGGCTCAGTAAGTGGTTCTTAACCTGTAGGCCTCAACCCCCCTGGGGGACCAATGACCTTTTCACAGGAGTTACATATCAGATATTTGCATTATGATTTGTAACGGTAGCAAAATTACATTGATGAAGCAGCAACAAAAATAATTTTATGGTCTGGGGTCACCACAGTATAAGGAACTACATGAAGGGGTCTCAGCATCAAGAAGGTTGAGAACCACTGGTAGGTGCTACACATGAACACATTCACATCTCTTCCTGTGTTCTTTCCTCTCTAGAAGACACAACCTTCTTGCCATGACACAAGGCTGAAGTTTGGATCATACATACTCCAAACAATTCGGTGGTCTCAGCCGAGTGGACAAGATCCACTGTACATGAGATTTCCATTGCTTCCCTGGGGGTTAAACACAGGAGGATGTTTGAGCTGAGATGGCTACATGTAAACTATGCTTTCTCCCTTGTGAACAAATGGCCCAATTTCCCATTCTATGCTAAACTTGGCCTTTTGTTGCCAAGTTATCTTGATTGCACTAAAAACAGATTCAAATTTTTCATCAACTCTGATTCTGATCAGGAGGATGACTTTTAAAATGGATGAGGGGTGATGCCGCCCACAGTCACCTCAAAGTTCAATATCTCACACAAAAAATTGTTTTCGCTTTTCTGCATGGGAGGGCAGAGCAGATGTAAAAGAAGGAAAAAACAGAGGGAGAAAATGAATGGTTGCAATAACAGGCACCTTGACAGACGCTGGGCATTTCCCATACACTGGATCTTCATGGGATTCAGTGACAAGCACCGAGAGATTTAATGTGTTTGTGAAAAGTGAGAAGCCTAGGAAATAATAAGACACACTCCACCGGCATGTATCTCTGTCAGAAAAAAATTCCCTTTAACAGTATTCTGATACTACTTACTATCTTATTGCTAGCTTGTAGATGAATCTTAAAAGTTCTTATTAATAAATTCAAACCCGGGCCAGGTATTGGGGTGAACACTGGAAGGTCAGAGAGACAGAATAAGCCACAGCTATCTCACCTCGCTGAATCCTCAGCTGGTCTTGTTTCCTCAGACTGGATGCCCCGAGCCCTCATCCAGAATGGGTCTCAGCTGAACTGTTGCTAGAAGCCTGAAAGCTTAACCAGGCCAAATGTTTCTCCAGGCCAAATGCTTCTCCTGGCCAAATGCCTCTAGTTTCTGGTCCTCACGCCTTATATACCTTTCTGCTTTCTACCACCACTCCCTGGGATTGAAGGCGTGCTTTCTGGGATTAAAGGCTGTGTCACCATGCTTGGCCTTTTCCAATGTGGCCTTGAACTCACAGAGATCCAGAGGGATTTCTGTCTCTGGAATGCTAGGATTAAAGGCGTATGCTACCACTGCCTAACCTCTATGTTTAATATTGTGGCTGTCCTGTTCTCTGACCCCAGATAAGTTTATTAGCATACACAATATTTTGGGGAACACAATACCACCACACTAGCTTTGTTTTTAGGAATGTGTGATGTGCTCTCTCAGAGCAAATAACTTCAAAATCTTTTTTTTTCTGGTCCTGATGACTTTTTGTGGGTTTTCAATCATTCACTCACTCATTCATTCATTCAGTAGATCAGAGAGTACACATTACATTCCAGTCACCAAGGGTTCAAGGTGCTCATTAAAACATCATTTCGAAACAACATGGAATGTAAGCATATAGGAAAAGTGATTGGAATCAAGAAGAGGAAACAGCCCTAGCTTCACACTCATTTCTGCAACCAATGTCTCTGTGGTGCTTAGCAACATGGTGTTGAATGACGCCAGGGTGTCAGCTCTCACCTTTGTTATTGATTTGGGTCACTCTATGGTTTGCGGTTTAAGTGTCATCCGAAAGCTCGTGTGTTGAGGACTCGGCCCCCAGGTAGCACTGTTCAGAAATGGAGATTTTGGAAGGTGATTGGATCACGAGACCCCGGCTGTTATCAGGATCTTACTCTGGCCTTCACTCAGCTCCACAGTTCTTATAATCCCCACTGGAAGAACTGAGGTGGGGCACACCGAGGACAGTATCGAAGACAGAGTTCATTATAGAGCAAAGCGGGGGTAACTTCCAGGGATGAGAGAAGCCAAGAGCAAAGAGCTGCTGTGGAGGAAGACACTCTTGAGGGGTGACAGAGGACAATGGCTAGCCAGACTGTTGTGTCAATTTATACTTTCAGGTAGGTGCTGTATTGTTTTCTAAACTGTCTGGAACTATTGTGTTTTCTTATTCAAATAATTGGCAGGTCCGTTTGGATTATCAAGGGAGGGGACTATTGGCACCTGTGTTCGTTTCCAGAAAGTCCCCGCTAGATCATGATCTCGGAAACTCTTGTCTTCACTCAGCCAGATTTCAGGGAAGAGCCTTGCCACAGGAGTGATGTCTTTCCCTCTGCTTCCTGGCCAGCAAGACACAAGCAGTCCTGTTCTACTGTATGTTTGCCCTCATGATGCCCTTCCTCTTCACCTTGTCACAGGCCCGGAAGAAAACGAAGGGGCTGGAGAGATGGCTCATCATTTACTTTCTCTTTCTGGTGCCTCAGAACTGCATGTAGCTCCAGTTCCAGGGATCCAGAGTCCTTCCTTTTGTAGGCCCTGTAGGCACCAGGCATGTATATAGTTCACAGGCATACCTGTCGCTACCTACACACACACACACACACACACACACACACACACACACACACACCACTAAAACAACAACAACTTGGCATATTTGGTGGTTGAAAAAAGAAAAAAAAGCCAACTGACCATTGACTTCAACAACTGAAAATGAATCTTGGATTTATTAAGTTGATTTTCCTGGGTGGCTTGTCACAGCAATGGAAAGCTGACGAGCACAGCCACTTTGGGTCAAACGTTTGCAAACCGTGTGGACCTTCAGTTTCTCTGTGTCAAATATGATAAGGCAGCCAGCACGGCTGGGTTCTGATGAAAATCCGGATACAGGTTGCAGCCTGTGGATTTCTTGTATCCACAGATGGGATGTAATAGAGAGGAGAGTTAACCTTTGGCCTCTTCTGAGGGCACTAAAGTTATTGATGAGGACTCCATTTTCACAGTCTTATTATTCCTTTAAGCCTTGACCTCCAAATGCCATATTGAGAGTTAAGACCTCACTTTCTCTGTCCAAGCCCAGGAGTAGGACTGTCAGTATCTCTGCCCACAGGGCAGGCTGTTCTCCAGCCTCTGGTCCTACATGTGAAACTCTTCTCCAAGGACTTACTATGAATATGGCTGTCCCGGTGAGACAGTCATACCTAGACCACTGTTTGAAAATGTAGGTGTCCAACCTTGACTTTCTGTGTTCAAGCTCTGACCCACTATTCACTAACATCAATATTTAAAAAAATTAGCATTTATTTATGTGTGTGTATTTATTTACTTGTGTGTGTTTGTAAGTGTGAATGTGTGCGCACGTGCATACCATGGTGTTTATGGAGGTCAAAGGACAACTTATAGGAGTCAGTTCTCTCCTTCCATCATGTGGGTTATGGTAATTGGACCCAGTTCATTAGGTTTGACAGCAAGTACCTTCACCCATGGAGCCAACTCACCAGCGTTAGCATTACTGTTATTGCTGTGTATCTCAAACAAGAAACCTGTTCCTGGTCTTGAACTTTATAATAGGGATAATCTTACCAATATTAATATAGTAAAAAAGGGTTGATATAAAATTAAACAAAGTAAAACATATGAATTACCAAGAAAAATGATTAATGAATTGTAAATGTGGCCTAGATAGAAGGAAAACAAAATAAAATAATATTTGTCTTCTTGCCTCATAACTGAGTAGCACAATGACTTCAGTGTAATATGCCCTCAAAATACAGGTTGTTTCTGTTTATTTGTTTATATGTACATATAAAAACCATAGTTAAAGCCAAGGAGGTAATGGATTTAAGAGGAGACAGACATGAGGAAGGTAGGAGGGAAGAAAAGGAGGCAGGAAATGATGTAACTATATTTCTAATTGAATTAAAAAATAAATATTTTAACATTACAGGCTGACTGATGGAATGGTATCAGCATTCTTCAGATAAATTAAGAAGGCTATGTAATTGATAGTAAGAACCTTAGGACATCAATAGAAAACAATTGGAAGTCTACTTCATAAAGCCCTGCAAAATAACAGGGCAACCTTTTCCCAGGTCAGTTAAGATGCCAGATCTTTCCAAATGATGTGTATGTATATTGTCACTTGCCAGGGATTGTGAGATTTGGTTGGCTCCAGGGTGAGTTGGGGACATTGAAATCAGATCACATGTTAGAGCAATGCCGTCAGTCACATCCTTGCCATATGGCGTGGAAGAAAAGACAGCAGTGAACAGTTTCCACACGTACCCTGAAGTAGTTGGAACTACATTGCATTTCTAACTGCAACAACTGATTGTCATGTATATCCCTGTAGATGGGGAATTGCCAGTGTTGGTCACTCTTTTTGTTTGGTTGGGTTTTTTTTTTTTGTTGTTGTTGTTACTTTGCTTTCTAGACAGGATTTCTCTGTGTAGCCCTGACTGTCCTGGAGCTTGCTCTGTAGACCAGGGATCCATCTGCCTCTGCCTCCCAAGTCCTGGGATTAAAGGAGCAGTTTTATGCAAAGGATAGTCATCAGCCAGAAACATCATCAGCCCTTGCAACCTTGGGATAGACACAGAATTTAGACCCATTGTAGCCTACACAAAAAAGCACCTCACCAAAAACCCCAGATGATTTGTACACATCAACTTGAAAACAATGTTCTAGAGACTAAAGCAGTGGTTCTCAACCTGTGGGCCACAACCCCATCGGGGTCTCATATTAGATATCCTGTATATCAGATATTTACATTATGATTCATAACAGTAGCAAAATTACAGCTATACCACAACAAAATAATTTTACAGTGCGTGTGTGGGGTCATCACAACACGAGGAACTGTATTAAAGGGTCGCAGCATCAGGAAGGTTGAGAACCACTGCTCTAAAGGGACAAGAAGAATAGAAAGAAAAATTTCAGTTCAACTTGGCTGCACAGGGGAGAGCAGATCTCCCGTTTCTATGGTGAGAGAGGAAGGTTCTGCATCTAGCACCTTTCTTGGGGATAACCATGTACCAATCAACAGCAAAAAGGCATCTTCTCCCCTTTCAAAACACTTTCTCTCCTACAGTCATCATTAGCTGGGGTGGAATGGACACCCACACACTTTCCTCTAAATTTCCAGGAGAAAATACAGCATTAGGGGCCAGCATCAGGCAGGGCCAGCAGCCTGGCCAGGCTGTCTGAGCAGCATAGTTAAGATGTTTCACCATGGCAACTGCAGAAGGAGGGGCGGTAACTCAAACTAGACTCTTATATAAAACTACTTTCCATTGAAGGACTTTGAGACACCACAGTGAAAACTTATTCTGTGAGCCCAAGAGTATCAGAAATTACAAGGTCTCGGGGAACTGTTTGCCTACATAATGTTTATCTAAGACAGGAAGTAATGACACCATTTCCTTCTGAGGCATCGGGCTAGCTTGCCAGAGGACTGAAGAATTGTTTCTTTTCTCAACAATCTGGCTTTCAGCTTATGAAGTGGGCTGCCAGTAACGTACTCCACATCTCCCATGAGCATCACATCCAAGGAAAGCATGTCACCCCCTCCCATTCCCACGCCCACTCCACAGCACCCTGAGGACCAGCATCTCTGGTGAGAGAGGGTTTCATGACTTACATCTCTGTATCAACTTTAGTTTCATGACTATCATCTCTGAGCTTCAGTCTTGTTTTTCTGGAATTCACAAAGTTAAGTGACTTGAGCAGAGTGACAGGGATGGTTATTTCTGGAGCTGTTTTCTTCCTTGTGAGTCATCTGGAATAATGTAACCCTGAGCCTCCAGGTACTAAATTTAACACGGAAACTGTCCTTCTAAAATGGTCCAAAAGTAATAGGTGGGGTGGGGGTGGCAGACAGAACAAAAGAAGAGATGTAATAAAGCTAGGCATTGACAACTGAGGTAAATGGACTAGAATATTCCAGATATGGCTTATGGTTGTCATAATAAGTTGGAAATGGGGACTTTTCCTGTTGAATTGAAACTGCTAAACACAGGCGAGATTTTGTTGACTAGTTTTAAAAACATTGTATCATTCAACATAAACCGAATGTGTCATTGACTCATTCTACAGACGACCCAGGAGATTTATAATTAGAAAATATGGTTGAACCATAGAATATAAGTTTTAAAATAAACTAAGTACTGGCATCCTATAATGCTACACCTCACATTCCAGGAAGTAATTTATAAAAACAATTATTAACATATATAAATCAATTCACAGGAAAGAAAAATAATAGGAGATGTCTACTGAACTTCCATACTCTTGATCTCTCTTCTGCCAATACATAGTGCCAGAAAATTCAAAAATAAATATTAACTGAACAATAGCAACAGTATATAAACAACATATATACTTTGTGCTGTAAAAGAAAATGCAAAATTTTTTTCTTGGGTCAGATAAAAATTCTGTTCTATTTGTAAGTGAAGGAAGAAATACAATAATCTTAGTGGATATTTGAAAACAATGAATAAACCTTTTTTCTTCTGTGGTAACAGAGAAGGAAAGAAACTGTTTGAACTATTAAGAGCATTAGGCAACATTATGTCAATTATCTTCATAAATATTTGTGCTTTGTTGAGTGTTTTCATAGTATTCCTTCATCAAGTTTCCTTTTGTACTCTAACACTCATTTGGGGGATAATGGGTAACATTGATCAACTAAAACCAAAGCCAAAAGTTCATCATTCAATCAAGTCACGGCAGGAATGCTTGGCCGTCTAGAAATCATGCAATAGACAATCCCTAACTCTTCTGGGCAGAGCCTCACACAGGTGCTTCTAGCACTGCCTAGCATAGAAAGGCTCCAGTGGTGGGTCCTGATGTTAATTCTCCATCTGTGACCACACCATGATGATAGTTATGGACAGTGAAAATGGAGTCAGTGAGGATGAGGCATCTGTCTTTTAACCCGTGCAATAAACGATGTGACAAGCAAGTGGAGCTGAGAGAAGCTAGCAAGGATGCATGCCATTGTGGTTTCATGGAGATCCCTTGATAATTACACAAACATATCTTCCTGTATCTCTCAATAAAATTGATCTCCGATAAAGCAAGAAATTAACGAAGAGCATGCTACTGACTGAGGTTCATACCAGATATCTGACTGCAATGTTCTGGAGGTTTAATGCCTCTGAGTTTGAAAATATAAAATTCTAACAAAATGTTCCGCAGGCAGTGACATTGACAGTGTAACCCCATTGTGAGAATCCAGCTGTAAGTGTTTCTGGGTGACTAAATTCAAGGAACTACTGAATGGCGTCCTAATTGCCTAGAAAGATGGCTACTTCATAGAAGTAATTTTAGGCTGAGCATCTGAGAAAGACCCAGGGTCAAGGTTTTTAATAATTGCTTTGTAGGAGACAATATTAAGAGAACTGGGGAAAACATAAGAACATACAATTCATGGACAGAAAAAAAGGAAAGAAAAGAAAGAAGTATAGTTCTTGACTTTTACCAATGTTAAACAAAGCTTGAAGTACACAGTCTAACGAAAAAATAAATGAGTCTCACATCAAAACTCTTACAACTAGAAAAGGTTTAAATACAATTGACTTTCCTTTGAAAGACCCTGGGCCAACAAAAGTCACTTGAAAGTAGGAGATTGAACCACTCGAGAGGCTACCATTGCAGATGACATTGCTTCTTTTGATAGTTATCAATTTCAAGAAAATCAGAAAAGACCTTTTTAAAGCCTAGACATAAATTCCATTAAGACACAATATTGACTGTACTACCTCACTTGAAAATGGTTTGGTTTTCTGTTTATTTGCGCTAGCAAGGACATCAATTCTTCCCCAGATTACAGAACTTGGGGTCAAAAATCCATTGTCCTCTAAATAGTGTCATAGAACACAAAGAAACCCAAGAGCAGGTTTGAGCTTGGCTGGCTGGAGGCTTTCAAACTGAGCTGTACAGGAAGAGGGGCGGGGATGGTTAAATCCAATCAAATGATGAAAATGTTCTGTTGTTGACAATGGTGTGTTGGACGTGTGTTCTGTAGAACACACGTGTCTTTGGTGGTAGCAGATACTTAAGGGTAAGAGAGGTCCAGGTAATTAGTCCATTCAGTCATCTGTCTTTATCTAAAATAATAACGCAAAAAAAAGAGAAACATCTGTATACAGGCACATAGCCTTGAAGTCTTGCAAGCTAGAACATGGTTTTCAAAAAGTAATTATGTAAATGAAAATTACATAAGGCTCCACATGAACTCTTGAGTTTCTCTCTTTATCAAATTTCTTTGCTGAATCACAGCACAGAGCTGAGGAAAGCCCCCAAGACTCCCGGTGAAGTTCATTAAACCTCTTCTTTCAAGTCATCTTCCTGAAATGTGAGGTCTTTATCCATTAACCTTACGTGGTCCCCATGACTTCCTTTGCAATCACAAAATACGTTCTGTGTCCAGATTAAAAAATTAATGAAAGCCCACTGTGTTCAGCACTATGTGACTATGTGTTACTATCTGTTTGTTTTGGGAAGAATACATACTCCCATACACACACCCTTCTCTAAATTCTGGCAAGTTTCTCCTTTTAGTCATCGGTTTTCTTTTATCATCACACTGTGAAGTGATTAAACTTGTCAGAAATTTAACATCCCAAATATCTCTTTCTACCAAGACCACCCCAACCACTCAGAGTATTAAATTCTGAAGTGAAGAAATAAAAGGTAGATTTAAACAATGCCGAGGTGGAAGCCTACATCTTTGTAGAGGGTGCGTTCCCTGGGGAAATGTGCCTTTTGTAGGGCTGTTTGTGGTTCTGTTGTGTTTGACCCAAGCTTTCCTTCACTGGTATGTGTGCCTGGGAGGATGCCTCCTTGGGGATGAATCACATCCTGCTTTGGTAACACGATAGGATACTTTAAAAAGCATACAGACCATGGCTGCATTTGGCCAGAAACGACTGTACTCTTTATTGCCCTTCCAGCTTCAGCAAGTGAGTTGTGTAAGGATAAGAGCTCCACGGATGTGTGGTCAGAGACTAGAAAGAAGTGGGTGAGACAAGGTTTCTATGAAGAGCAGACTATGACTCTGGAGGGGCAATGAGAGAGGAAAGGGACACTGGCCATAGCTGGAAGGGCTAGCATGCAACAGGAAAGACATAGAGGTACAAAATGAGGTTGAAAGGGGTTGACCCAAACCAGGAAAAGATCTGGAATGTAGAAAGTGGAGGCCACATTTAAATAAATATTTAGTCTTTAAAAATGATGATGGGGGTCAACCCGACTCTGCTCTCAGTGGAGACATTCATTTCCCCAGTCACCAGTGAAACAACAATATCAGAGCAAGAGGAGAGAGCAGCTGCACTTTGTCCAGGCCTAGCACGGTTCCTCTGGGTAGAGGAACCGACCAATTGAACCCTGAAGCCCTTCAGGGAGGAAAGTGGATCCACTATGTCAGCAGAGCCCAATGAGGCAGGACTGGGTGTCTGAAGAAGTCCATGCCACAGGACGGTGTCTGTTAATTGTATTCAGTGTTCCATGGATACGTGGAGTGATATGGAAAGTAAGGACTCCTAAGTGCAGGTGTTCCCTATAGGAAACATCCAACCGAATAGGAAAAGGTATCATTTTGATAGCATCATCATGAAGAAAGGACAAAGAAACCGAATATTATATATTCTATCTATAATATATATGTGTGTGTGTCTGTGTCTATAAATATACCGAGGGATCTATCACAAATTCAAGAAACTTGTTCTTAAAGGATTTGGCCTCTGGAGCTAGCTGGGCTGGATTACTATATAATTAGCTTTGTCATTACTTGGCAGAATTCCTAACATGAACAATTTAAAAGAAGGGAGGATTTATTTTATTTTAACAAACCCTTTCAGAGATTTCAGTCCATCATCATTGGTTCTGTTGACTCAGGGTCCCTGCGGGGAGTGCACAGAAAGGATTGTGGAATGGGAAATAACATTTAGAGGCATGCATCCAGTCACTTGTTTCCTTCAGCAAGGCCCTTCCCCCTAACATTCCCAGAACCTTCTAAATTAGTGATTCTTTGCGGGGACATTTCATATTCAAAATATAATAGTTTGATTCTTGGCTTTCTGCTTCCTAATAGCAACCTTGCGTAAGTCTTTGAATGTCTTTTTGCCATTTTCCAGTTTCATGAAGTGAATGAGGTAATAGCATCCCACAGGTGGGGATGAAATTAGTTAATACCCGAAAGGCACTTTATGGAACTCCTGGTGTGTAGTTACCATTCACCAAAGAGCGATAGCTATCCTGAGATATAGTTATTATTCCATTATTGTTGCATGGAAAAATGGCTTTTAAACAAGAGTATATTAGTATACTTGATAATGATGTGACCAGTCAGGTATTTGGGGTTGACATTTGATCCCCCCCTTACATTCTATCCTAAGATAAAGTCCAGCTGCATTAAGAACTCTAGCAATTCTAGAACATGCTGGTTGGTACTTCAATAATCTCATGGTAGAAGAGGGTCTTTCTAAGCGTAACATCAGAAGGAAAAATCTGGAAGAGAAAGAAAAATGGATAGACTTGATTAAGTGAAAACTAGAAAACTTCCAGGTCCCCAAACATAAAATGAGTCACCATAAGCAAAGTTTGACGGTAAATGACATGCTAGGAAAAATATTGCAACATCTGAGACGGATCAAATAACATGTGTAATATATAAAGAGTTTATTCATTTATTTATTTCTTTTTCAAGACAAGGTTTCTCTGTGTAACAGCTCTGGCTGTCCTGGAACTTGCTTTGTAGACCAGGCTGGCCTCAAAGTCACAGAGGTCCCCTTGCCTCTGCCTCCTGAGTGCTGGGATTACAGGCATTCACCACCACCACCCAGCCTAAGAGTTTATGTTTTAAGACTATTACATATAATGTTTTTTGTAAACCATGAAACAAATCTACCCATTAATAAAATTTTAACACCTCTACCCAAAGGCTTGGCATAAGACACTATGAATGTTTAATTTATGATAAAAAGATATAAATAGACAAAAATGACTAATCAAAGAGATGTGATGTAAAGTGAGTGATCATTTTTCACTTTTCAAACTGGCAATGACTTTTAAATAACTATTGGTTATTAAAATTAAATAAATATTGGTTAGATATAGGGAAATAGGCACTTCCCATGCTGTGATCAGAAGTATAAATTATTAGCTCAATCTCTGTATAGGATGATTTCTTATATTGATTGATTGTGAGTGCCTGCATGTGCACAGGCACATGTGTGCTGTGGCATACGAACACATGCTACAGCATGTGGAGGTCAGGAAACAACTTGTGGACATCAGTTCTTCCACCAAGTATGTTCTGAAGATTATGCTCAGGTCATCAGACTTGGCAGCAAGCCATCTCACTGGCCCTGACATTTTTTTTTTTTGGTTTGTTTTTGGAGACATGTCTCTTTTAGTCTAGACAGACTTTAACTTATTATGAAGCTCAGAATAACCTTGAACTCCTGATCCTCCTGCCTCTACTTCCTGTGTGCTGGGACTACAGGTGTGCACCACCACACTAGGTTAAAGATCTTGTTTTCTTTTTGTAACTCTGGGGATTGACCCTAGGACCTTGGGCCTTCCAGACAAGCACTCTGGATTGAGCTATACCCCCCAGCACCTCCGCAGGATGATTTTTAGTGCATTTATGTATAACCTTTGACTCACCTTTTACACTTCTAAGATTTAAATTTTTTGAGTGTCTTGAATGTTAAAATAAAATAATTTTAAGTACAAGGACATCTTTCACAACATTTTAATAATATGAAAAGATTGTATCATCTTAATGTCAGAGAGGTTACTGGTTACATCAATGTCCAGAACATCTTGGAAGCCTTGGGATCTTTCAGATCTCTGACTGTAGCTGCCCTAGGCCTGTGTTCTGAAAGGCATGCTTAGCAAGAACCTAAAATAAAACATCTGTACAGTGCTCGGCAGTGCATCCTTGTCTGCAGGGGATATGTTCTAAGGCCTGTGGTGGAGGTCTGAGATGATGTATAGCACCAAACTGACACTGTGGGGTTCCTCTATGTATATAGCAATGAGAAACTTTTACCTTTGCACTTAAAGGAAGCACTCTATGGTCTTCGCTTTGGAATACCTGAACTGCTGGTCATTTTGTGTTTGAGGCCATTATTAAGATAAGGGTGTGTGTGTGTGTGTGTGTGTGTGTGTGTGTGTGTGTGTGTGTATGGTGTTGCTAAAACATTTTCCATCTCTCCTGCCTCTGGAAGCTGTTTTAGTGTCTGTCCATCATGTCTCCCCTTGGGCCCTGAGCCTGGGCTCTTCCAGCCGGTGCCCTGCACAGACGTTGTATTTGTTCTGGGCTTCTAACTCCAGGGCGACCTCTCTCCTGTAGTGTTTGCTCCAGCTTGGCTCTTAAAAGCAGCCTCCCTTCTGCAGCCCACCCTGACTTGCCCTAAGGTGCTTCTTGGAGGCAATTTTCTCTGCTATTATATGCCTAATGGTGGTGAATAGACTTTCCATCTTCCTATTTTTCTTTCTGTCAAAACAGTTTTCTAAAAGTCTTCTCTTGGCTCTTTATAGCCTTGACAGCTCTAAGCAGCCCATCTGAATTGTGCCCCCCGATGCGTCCCTTCAACCTTCTGGAGACAAATTCCATCTTGCCTAGTGATGCTTCACTTATCCTTTAAAATAACTATTAAGAATGCTCAAGATCCCACAGTTCCCGAAATATACACGTTCTCTCTTGTCCCAGCTATCCCTTGAGACAGAAGATGTCTTTGCTTTGTTTTTCTCTCCCCCTCTGCCACCTCTCCTTAGATCCTGGAAAATAGGTACCTCCTTCTGGCATCCAGCAAAGTCTTGTTTACCACATTTGACCTTCTCCTTCCTCTAACCCTGTCAATCATATCTCATCCTATCTGGGCACCAATTTGTGGACCATCATATCACAAGAAAACAAACACAAGGTGTAGTATGCATCAAAAGCATGTGAGGAAAAATTTCAAAAGACAGACTTCCCCATCCAATTGCTACGGCCTGAACATTTGTGTTCCTCCATCCTCCTAAATTCATATGTTGAAATATTAATGGAGAAGGCGATAGTATCAGGAGTTACAGTCCCTGGGAAGGTGATTTGGTCATGAGAATGGAACCGTCATCAGTGGCGTTCGTGCCCTCTTGAGAGAGGTTCCAGAAAGCAGTTCTTTCTACTGTATGAGAATGTAGCTAGAAGACATCATCTATGAACCAGATGATGCCTCTACCTGTGTGCTGGTCTTGGACTTCCCATGCTCTAGAACTGTGAGAGATAAATCCCTGCTGTTTATAAGCAATCCACTTTGGTCTAGTCATTTGTTACTCACTAATGGGGATATCTCATGAGATGGTTCATCCGATAAATCTCATCCCTGTGTGGAAATCATGAGTCTAATTGCATATACTAAGGTATCTATGATACCATTAGATGGTATACTGTTATGGGTCCACTTTGTATATGCAGCCCATGGTTGACCAAAATGTCATTATATGTTACATTTGTTATAGAATCTGTCTTAGTTGCCTTGGTGTTGCTATGATAAAACAGTGTGACAATTTTTAGAAGAGTTCATTTTGTGCATATGAGAGTTAGGGTCCATAATGGTGTCAGCAGGTGACAGATGTTGTGGGGCTGGGAAATGAATGCTCACATCTCAAAACACAAGCCCCAAGCAGAAAGAGAACATTGGAAATGGTACAAGGCTTTTGAAATCTCAAAGGCTACCCCCAGTGACATACTTCTTCCTAAGCCTCTTGAAACAGACACCAACTAGGAACCAAGTATTCAAATGTTCTAGAATATGGGGAGCATCTCATTCAAACCACCTGAGTCTGAGTGGACTATCACACTTACATGATGGTTCTTATTCAGTAGGTCGAGTAAATGCTAGACACAAAGACTCAGTGGTCCTGAAGTCTCATGTCTGCATGACCTGGGGAGTTTTAGAAAATACACGTGCTCAGATAGAGTGGTGCTCATCCTAATTTAGCTGTGTATGAATGATGGCGGAACTTTTGGGTTGTGTTGGAGATAGAGAATGAGAAGATGAAACAGAAATTCAAAAACCAAAAATAAAATTGTAAACTGCTGTTATCGTGACTTCCTCTTGTGTATTCTGGATTTTCAGGTGACTAAATTCCATTGATATTCACTCCATACCATGCAGATGTCTGCCGTGCCCAATAGAGGCTCAATCCCTATTTCCTAACTCCCCCCTTCCTTGTTTTGCTGCCTTCTCAACTCCTTTGTCATCAGACAAAAGAGAGACAGGTTTTGACCTGCACCTAATTTAATCAGAGTCCCCAGTGAAATCAGATTCCCACACAAACAAAAGCATTAAAAAGAAAACAGGAGGCCAACCTGAGGCCACAAGAAACATCCTCCAAGACCCTTGCTTTCTTTAAGCGGGAGATTCTAACTCATTTGATGAGGCCAATTCATTTTAAGGATTTTATTTTTTAATGTTGAATTTTAAAAATCTACCCATGTTCATTTGGCTTGGAAATTCTCTGGGAGCTAGCTATTTCTCCAATAACTCTCCCTAAAGTAATCTTTATTCTATTTCTAATCTTCAAGACTGTCTGACTTTCTGCCCCAGAGTGATGTGGAAGACAGAGATCACAGGAGTCTTACCCCGCCTCGTTCCATCCCGCAGTTCTGCCACCCACCCATTGCCCTTTCAGGAATTGGATGCTATTTTTCTTCTATCTGATTCATGCCGAGCAATAATTCTCTGGTCCCACCGTTCAAGCTCAGGAGGATCTATCTCCTGTGTGGTTAATGGGAACCCAGCAATTACTTCTCCACCTTTGCTTCCTGTTATTACCTGACATGCCTTGTGTTCTGAAACTTCTTGACGTTATCTACTTTGGAATATCTTACTTCAGTTACTTAGCCATCCTCACACCAGAGGGTTTGGATTCCTCTACCCTGAAAGGAAACTGACTTCGTCTGGCTTTTCCTGTGAACACCTGAGAAGTTGTGAATGAGGATGGTGTGTCTCCTGGAGGGAACCTACATTATACAAAAGAGTGTCCTGGGACACATTTTGCAGTAAGCATAACTCAGTGTTTGTTAAGATCAGCATTGCTTCTTCTAGAGGGGAGTATGGAGGAGGTAGGGATGCTTATCATAGTAGTTGTCTAATGCCTCGTAGCAGACCCTCAGAACACAGTGGTTAAAAGGAACACCCTTTTGCCCTGGGGAGAGAGGCCTTTGCCTTGGAGAGGCCTTTGGCCTGGAGAAGCCTTTGGCCTGGAGAAGCATTCAAGCCTGGTTAAGCATTCAGGCTTCGAGCAGCAGTTCAGCTGAGACCCATTCTGGATGAGGGCTCGGGGCATCCAGTCTGAGGAAACAAGACCAGCTGAGGATCCGGTGAGGTGAGATAGCTGTGGCTTGTTCTGTTTCTCTGACCATCCAGCATTTCACCCCAATACCTGGCCTCGAGTTTGATTTTATTAATAAGAACTTTTTAAGAGTCATGCTACAATTGTGTGTTAGACAACCGAGCTCCACCATGATGTACCCTTCTGTCTTTCTTCCGTCTACCAAATTCTAACGTCCTGATTTGATTCTTTGACATGAATATCCCTTCCTCTCCATCTCTTTTCCCCTTCTCTAGTTCAGTCTGTCACTATTTCCCTCTTGATTACTTCAACAGCGTCCTCTCTGCCTTCTAATTTCATGTATATATATATGAATATCACTCACACATCTATATTATATATATACATATATGTCAGCATCTATCTCTATATCTATCTATCTCTATCTATCTACACACACACACATACACACACACATATATATATATCATATATATATATATCATATATATATATATATATATATCAGTAGTTCTAAGTTCACAGGAAAATATCCTGAATGGCCTTATCCAATCTGTGCATAATCCTCTCTCATTATTAGTGTCACATTCCAAACCTCACAGTGGTATATTTAATAAAACTGATTGATCTACATTGACAAACAGAATTACCCAAAGCCCATAGTTTGCATCACAGCTTGTTCTTGGTGTTTATGCATCTGATGAATTTGACCAAATGTTTAAGGACATGTGTCTGTCACGATACTGTAGAATCATAGGAGAGTTTCACTACCCTATGCTCTGCCTGCCTGTCTCTTCCTCCTGCTGACTCCATCAGTGTCCACAGTTGGCAGACATCCTGCATAGAATGTCAGATAGTTAGGAATGAGCTGCTTCTTTATTTTAACCCCTTCTTAAAATTTCCTTCCACACTCTGCCACAGTGCTCTACCTATAACCCCAAATTTGATTGTTTCATCGATGGAATGCCTTCAGTGGTCCCCACCGTCTCTGTCTGAATGAAACTACTATCACATTGCAAGCTAAGGTGATTTGTGAGTTGGTACTTGCCTCTCTAACTTCATTTCTTGCTTTTATAGTCACCACAAGTATCATGTACTTGCATGAGCACAGCATACTGTTTTCTTTCTCTGCTTCTGGCAAGAAGGAAGTTCCTTTAAGCTCACCTCAGGCTAAGCTCTTCCAAGATGATTTATTTGCCTGACCACCTTCATCCGCCCTGACAATCCAGGCATCTCCCCCACAGCCGCCCTACAGCTCTTCATGGGTCTCTGATTGTGTACTTGCCCCTGTCCCAGAAGACTGGGCCTTTTGTGACTGTGTCACCAACACCCTGTTCCTTACTTGGTGTGTCAGAGAGCTCATTAACAGTTCTGTTAATGGACTGCCTAACAGGCTTGTCTCCCTTCCTACTTCAGTGTCTGAACAGAAACTACCTTCCACCATGCCTGAGGGAAGTTAGTAAGAAGCGAATGATTCAGGAACTGAACTGAAGACCAGCACCAGAGATCACACAGGAAGCAAGCTTGAGGTGTTAGTGATGCAACACGGAAGGAGAACCATGCCTTGGAAGCAGCTGCTTCGGGAGTGGCCTTCATGGGATGCTGTGATGTGAGGAAGTCAGGAGGGCTGAGGAAAACCTGCTAATCACTTCCAGACACTTCATACTCTGGAAGTAATGACATGCCAGAGGAAGCTTCCATTTCACACAGACTTTTTGCACACATATGTGGTGACGTGACCAAGTTCTGCTCAGTAGGACTTCAGTGGAATTTTGTATTTTTGTTGTTAGATTTATGTAAAGCATCCTGAAGGGGGCATTCCCTCTTCCATTTTGTTCTTTTCTGCTAGACAGAATATGCATGTGCAGACTAGAGATGGAGCAGCCATCTTCTGTGCATGCAGAACACTCCAGGGAAAGCAGCAAGATGGAACCAGGGTGAGTGACGTCATGTGGTTCCATACTGAAATCTGTAAGAGAGAGGAAAACAGTTCTGCTTTGTTTAAGCTGTTGATTGCTTGTGGACATCAGTCAACTGAATCCTAAGAAACACAGGCAGCTGAGAAGATAGCCCAGATAGTGTTAAGCTTTTTAACATCTTAAAACCCTAGACTTGAAGATGTAGTAAGTTTACTCACTCAAGATTTTACTTAGCCAGGACTTATGGTAGAGAGAGAGAATAAATTTGGGAACAGACAGCTGCCAATGAATGGCAAGAAAAGTCTTTGGAACTCTGAGAAAGGGGTGATGCTGGTGAATGTCCTCATGGTTTCTGATGGGATTATGGTATTAAATTCTTTCCTTCAAGGAAAGCGCATAACTCAGTTGACTGTGGTGTGAACCAACAAAAGAAATAATGTAGTAGTTGTTGAGTTTACAAAGAAATCTCAGGACAAGCACTTTTCTTGAAAACCTAAGGCCATAAAGACATGTCTTTGATGTTGGGGATGTGGCTCAGTGGGTATGACCCCTTGCTTTGCAAGCCTGAAGATCTGAGTTCAGATCCCAACACTCATGTAAAAACCCCCACACATGCCTGCAACCCTAGCACCAGAGGTAGGTGGAGAGACAGGACTTCTGGAGGTTTCCTAGCCCAAATAGGGTAAGCTCCAAGTCAGTGATAGACCTTTTATCAAGAACATAAGTCAGAGATGGAAAGAGATGACCACCATCCTTCTCTGGCCTCAAGTGCACATGGGTATATTCTCCTGTACCCACAAGGATACATAATACACACACACACACACACACACACACACACACACACACACATACCTGTCTCACTACTTAGGAGATGAATTTGACTTAAGCCACTTTTTCTGAAAAGTTACAAATACCTTTAGTCATCCAAATTTTACTGATACTCATTTTAATTGGTGTTGTGAGCACACTATGCCAGAAACATCTATGCCTTTCCACAATGTCAGAATTTATTGAATAATAATAAATTCATAAGGTTTAGTTGTTTGAATAGCAGCAATTTGCAAGATAATACCCCCTACCTTGGCGATCTAACAGAGGTGAATGTAGGTTCTTTTGTTCCAATCCTAATTACTAATATTAACTCTCATATCACACATCACATAGCAAAAAATATGTATATGCATACACATATGCATACATATGAGTTACAGAATGAAAAAAGTTAGAGGTTACAGCACAGTTCAAGGGGTTTCAGAAGTGGGTTGACAGAAATGGAGTGTGTATGTGTGTGTGTGTGTGTGTGTGTGTGTGTGTGTGTGTGTGTGTGTATTTTTGGTTTTTTGAGACAAGGTTTCTCTTTGTAACTGCCCTGGCTGTCCTGGAACTTGCTTTGTAGACAAGGCTGGCCTCAAACTCACAGAAATCCACCTGCCTCTGCCTCATAAGTCCTCAAATTAAAGGCGTGCACAACCATGCCCAGCTTAGAGTCTTTATTGACTCAAGTCAACCATAGTGGAGAAGATGCTGCTATAGAGGTCTGGACAAGGAAGAATAGGGGTTGAGAATGAAGATGTAGCCAGCAGCAGAGTCAAAGGGACCGGGTCTGGCGTAGACACAGCAGGTCCAGGTCTAAATGTGTGAAGAAGTGCATAGGCAGATAGCATTCAAGGTGACTGATCAACAGTAGAGAACCAAGCTGAGCTGGAGCCCTAGGGGTCTTTTCTTATTTGTCCTTGTTACGCACATCATTTATCAGATGGTAAGTCAGTGTGGGGGCTGTTACAAAAACAGTGCTAGGTGTTCATCATTTTATGGAGTCCTGATCTCAACAATCCAACAAAAACCTAGTTGTGTGATCAGCTTCAAAGGAACCATGTTTAAAAAAATAAAGGCAATGGCAAGAAGAATTGGTGGCACTCCTAGGGACAAGATAGGTTGGAATAGGACTCTGTGAGTTAGAGTCCACAAGGCTGCGTGTCTGCAGAGCAGGGAGGAAAGGAGCGGGGGAAGGGATGGGGAAAGATTTGGTCACATGCCAGCTTGGCTCTGTATTCTGCTGGGACTGGTGTGCACTGAAAATCACCCCAGTGCTTCCCTGGGCACATCTTTTGTGTCTAGGATTGCCAGAGCTGATGTCAAAACTTGTCTGGAAGTTAGAAGCAGCGTCCAACCCTGGACTGGCCTGGGCCCATGGCAGCCATCTAGGGAGTACCGTGGATGTGGAGATTGAAGCCTAGTGAAGCCGGAAATTCACAAAAAGTCACAGAGGGCTAAGTGGTCTCACTTCATCTGGTCTGAATCACCCCAAAACAGATAGTCTTGATAAAGGCCAGCTAAAGGTCTTTCACCCAGCCCCTCTCAACCTGTTCTAGGAGAAAGGTGAGGAGTGGGAACGGAGAGGAAGTTGAGTGGGTTTCTCTGCATTGTTCTATAGCAGGAATCTGGCACTTCCTGTCCCCTCCCCTTGTCTGTATGTCATCTCCTAGAGCAGGGGTCTTTAGTAGTTTCCATATCTGGTTGATTTGGGGGAAAAGATATACTATTTTCAGCCTTATGTCATGTGTGTGTGTTCATTCACGCCTCAACTCTAGGTGACTTCTCATTCTGATGGCTTAGGTGGCTGTGATCTGCAGCTCAACTGAAGCTAGGAGTGGACTATGGAGGAAATAGCCTCAGCAACCTCTTTCTTGTATGGAAAGGACAAATCCTTTGTGATCCTAACGAAAAAGACCCCACCACCTCTATAAACGGGTTGAGAGAAACACTCTCCTGTTCAGTAGACGATTGTGTGCAATCTTCAGAATGCTTGTTTACTATGTTTCC
>CABHPH010147845.1:64389-77733 GCA_902168325.1 Peromyscus nudipes | reverse complement strand
TTCCTTCACATTGTGCCTCTAATTCATACCCCTGCCTTATATACACTCTCATATGCATACCTACCCAGCATCTCCCCCCACATCACTCTCTCCCTTCTACCTGTACCAGCGCGCCCCCCCCCCCCACGCCCTCATCCACTGAGCGGATGCTACGGCAGTGTCTTTACACGACGTTCCCTGAGGGATGTCTGAAACTTCCCCAGACATTTTGAAGTCAGTGGGCACCTCGGCAGCTCAGGTCCCTCCTCCACCATGCACAGTTATGCTCATGAGCTGACAGGAACAACATCAGCCCTCAGAGGTGATTCCTAACAACCCCAGCTCAGACAAAGCACCATGGCCTGAGTGTAGATGACTTCCAGGGCCCTCTTCTGTCTGGACATGTCTCCAGCAGCTGAGAGCCCAAGGTTACTGAGAGGAGAAGCAGAAAAGAACAAGGCACCAAGTTTCCAGAAGAATCTAGTCATTAGTAACCGATCAGCTGGTGGACACCAAGGATGATTTCAAGGAAACGCGCCACCAGGACACCAGGGTGGGCTCTTCAAAAGCACTAAAGTGCACTGAAGAGTTAGACAATGCTGTGGAAATGTGATATGATGGGTCACTGTAGGAAATAGCATGGTGGGCCCTCAACCCTGAGAATATAAATACCATATAACACAACTCCATTGTTGGGTATGTACCCAAAAGAACTGAAAGTGAAGGCTTGGACAGGTCTGTACACACCCACATCTATAGCATTTCAAGAGCTTAGAGGTGTTACAGGCTGAATTTTGTCTCCAAAGTTCCTCTATTGAAGCTCTTTTCTCAATGTGACTATTCTTAAAGATGGGTCCTTTAAAGATGTAAATAAAGCTAAAAGAGGCCATAAGGATCAGAACCCAAGTCAATAAGACTGATGTCCTCATAAAAGCCAGAGACCATGGAGACAGTCATATATGGAAGGCTCTATGAGCGTCCCATTTGAAAGCAACCATCTACAAGCCAAGGAGCAAGGCCTCAGGAAAAACCAAGGCAGCTGGCTCCTTGACCTTGAATTTCCCATTGTTTTTGTTTTGTTTTGTTTTGTTTTGCTGTTGAAGCTACCCAGTCTGTGGTACTTTGCAATGGCACCCTTCAAAAACTAACACGAGGTACAAGAATCCAGGTGTCCATGGACAGATAAATGGATACCCCAAACATGGATGAACTTCCAAAGAACATGCCTCAAAATTCAAGGGGAAGATCCTGACTGACATAGGCCATCACACAGTGACATTAACTAGTCCCAGAAGGCTGAATCCTGTGTAATTCCACTGAGTAAGAGAGTAGAAAAGCCATAATGACAGACCGGCTGGGGAAGGGAGGGAGTTGCTTCATGGGTTCAGAATTTCAGTTCTGTGTGATGACAAGAGACGTAGATATGAAGGATACTCCACAAAGAGAATGAACTTAGTGTTGCAGAACTGTATGCTTAAGTGCTTGAGATGGCACATTTTTCATATCAAATGTATTTTATGATGACTATTAAAGAATTCTATGTAAAAGGAGGTGGACATGTCCATTTCTTTCTTTAGTTACAGGGTCTCATGTTGTTGTGGAATATTATTTGAAGATGTGTTACATCTGTTTGTGCTGTGGGGCATTTGTGAAATGATGCAAAGATGTGTTGCATTATTCTATGTTGCATTTGCTTAACTCTGTGAAGCTGTGTTACTTTGCCTGTCTAAAACATCTGATTGCTCTAATAAAGAGCTGAGCAGCCAATAGGAAGGCAGGAGAAAGGATAGTTGGGGCTGGCAGGCAGAGAGGAAAAAATAGAAATGTGGAAGAAGGAGCAAGAGAACAAGGAGAAGAGGATGCCAGCGACCAGCCACCCAGCCAGCCACAGAGTAAGAGTGAAAGTAAGATATATAGAAATAAGAAAAGGGTTGGGGATTTAGCTCAGTGGTAGAGCGCTTGCCTAGCAAGCACAAGGCCCTGGGTTCAATCCTCAGCTAAAAAAACAAAAAATTAAAAGAAAATAAAAAAGCCTAGACACAAAAGGTAGATGGGGATAATTTAATTATGAAAAGCTGGCAAGAAACAAGCCAAGCTAAGGTCAGGCATTTATAATTAAGAATAAGCCTCTATCTGAGATTTATTTGGGAGCTGGGTAGTAGGCCCCCAAAAGGCCAAAGACAAATGAGCAAGAGTAGAAAAAATAACCAACAACACATGTAGCCCAGGCTGGCCAGGAACTCGGTCACCTTGGATAATCTTCAATTTCTGATCCTCACGAATCTACATCCTGAGTTGTGGGACTATGGGAATGTACCATGCCTGGTTTTGTGCAGTGGAGAGACAGAACCCAGGGCTTCCTGCACACTAGGCAAGCATTCTAACAGAGACACATTCTCAGCTTTTTGTTAATGTGGTGCCAGTAGCCTGGCTCAAGCTACTATGTGTTCTTGTGTAATTTGCAAAGCCACAGAACCACAGGGAATGTCCACTATGCTCTGTATCCTGCCTGACTGTGGACAAGTATCCTGGCTATTCCAAACCTTGATTTTTTTCATCTGTAAAACGAGGCAAAAATAACAGTAATGAGTTTTGGCCACTGCTGGGAGGGCTGTCCCAGGTAAACTGAGGGAAGGTGAGAAAAGCTCTCTGTGGAAGTACCAGTATGTGGCCATCACTCCAGGACTGGTCAGGCTGGAATGCCCCCAAACGCCAGCTGCTGGGAAGAGGTCTGGCCATGTGGACAGGCCCCATGATGGACCAGCCATGACTCATCATTC
Source organism: Peromyscus nudipes (assembly GCA_902168325.1). Lineage (NCBI taxonomy): Eukaryota > Metazoa > Chordata > Mammalia > Rodentia > Cricetidae > Peromyscus > Peromyscus nudipes. The sequence goes on along the minus strand of CABHPH010147845.1, from coordinate 74,974 downwards.
TGCCGCCTGGGGTTTCACTTCTGCACCTGTCTACCAGGAACCTCACTGGAGATGACTTTGAACTCCCCTTCTGACTTGAATGGAAAGAAGATCGAGCATCCACTGAGGATAGAGGTGCAGAACCCGGCACAATGGGCACCGAGACTTGGGTCCGGAGCTGAACCAAAGGATTCAAGTGACATGAGCAGCAAGGGATATCAATACACAGGGGTACATCAGACTCAGAAGCTTCTGGACCCTATCTAGGAGAGAGATTGGATGAAGTAACCTGGAAACGGCACGGAGTGTCAGGCAGTTGTGGCATCCAACATGGAGGCTGGATATCCACATAGGGCCTGAGAAAGCAGTCTCTCGGGTAGGCTCAAAGGGCATAGAGAGGTAGAACATTTAAATGGGGCTTATGAGCAGCAGGCTGCACGCTACTTCGTGGCAGGAGACTAGATAAAAGCCCACAGGCATGAGTCTCTCCCCTCTCACTGACCTGAAGTGGGCAGAGCCAGCCGTCAGGTCGTGTACTAGAGGTGGAGGGCCTAGCCGTGGCTTAGCAGTTTAAGGTTTGGCTCATGCATCAGAGAACATTGCAAGTGCATAGCTTTAGGCATTTGGTAAAGCAGTCCAGACCAAACAAACCTTTAAATAGGTACAGTAGAAAATGAGTATAGACGGTCATAAAAATAATCATAACAATCAAAATCATAATAAATAATTTAAAAATAATAAAGTCTTTAAAGAGAGAGTAAATAATATTTTTTAAAAAAGGATAAGCCACATAAGGATGGGAAATGGGAGTTTGGACCTTATATGATGTTCTGCTGATTTTAAATTTTTTTTAATGCTAATGAACAGAGAATGGCAGCTGCTGAGAGACACTGATTGTGGAAGGGACTGTTGAATATACTTTAGGGATGTCTTGGCTTCAAAACGGAAGTTCAGAATGGGAAATGTGTTGCCTTGGGGGAGAGGGTATGTCTTTGTTTCCATGGGAAACAAAAAGTTATGGTTCTCTTCAAAATTAATAAAGATCCAATTTGACTGGGGGAGACCTCCTGAGGATCTTGGCTACAGACATAAAGGAAAAAGCCAGGAAAGACTACAGGATAGGTGACGTGTATGCTGATCCCTCGACATGGGAACAGCTCTGAGACTGGGTGAGACATGACAAATCTTGCTGGCTACAGAGTCCTCATGACTTATTATTACATGCCATCCTTTCATATGGCATGGGATTTTATACTGGAATATATTACAGTTTAGTTATACGGTCAAAATGGACTTATAAATTTGACAGATGCATACTGTCAACAGTCGAGGCAAGGGCAGTTTCTTGCCCAAATGGCTAGCTTTGCCACATTGGAAGCAAGCTCCAAATGGAGGTTCTTCGATGCCCATCATCCTTTTTTGAAGTAAATTGGTGCTGCCATGAGCAGATGTGTCTCGCTGTCATGAAAAAGTTTACCTTATTAAAACATTTTAAATGCCATATTCTGTAAGGTCTTTGAAGTGTTTGAAGACCATCTGTCTATCTAAAATATATGTTTGACCTTGAAAACATAACTACCATGGCCACAAATTTGATTGTTAGAGTACTAATTCTAACCTGTATTTCTTAATTATCCTAAATAGTTTGTAAATAATAACTTTCAACATCTAGAAATTTACATTACATTGTTAAATGAGTTGCATAGGTACAATACCTTAAACAAAAGAAGAAACATATATATATATATAATAAAAATAACCTTAAATTTGTATCAATATACAAAAATCCATACCAATGGGAATAATAGTTGCTTTTTAGTTTAAAGTAGATTCAATAATCTACCCTTCTATCCTATCATTCCTCTATCCCCCCTTTTTCTTTTCAGAACAAGATCCCTGAATCTAATCTCTTTTGATCGGCTTCTCCCTGACCATGATCAACAACTTGTAACCAACACTCCCCCTAAATGATGACAAACATCCATAATCCATTGAATGATCCAAAACCACCCATCCCACCTCGTGAGAATGTGGGTGTTGTGTTCTCTAGACTGCTTGTCTTGGGGTGACAGCATCTTTAGGGGACCTTGAGAAAATTGAGATAATGGTCAAGTCCTGGGAGAGCTAGCTGTATCATTTGTGGTCCAGTCTCTGTGTTATGGAAAGCGCAGGGCTTATATGAAGTTTTGGCTGGAGTAGTCTGTGAGGCTGGACCATCTCAATTAGCAGCTTTGAAGTTATTCTGTATGCAGATTTTTGAGGACACTGCAACAGAGGCATTTTGAGGTTGGATCACCTGGGCTATTTATCTTTATTAGTGTCTGGTCCTTTTCTTCCGAAAACACATAAACTTTCCAAGGTAACATATATATCTGCATTAACACAAGTATGGAATGTGCACTGTAGCGCTATCACAAGAAGGCCTGGGGATACCTCACTGTCCTGGAAGGATCTGTGAACATGTGCTAGCCACATGCCACTTGACTGCTCAAACGAGAGCTAGGCTCGCGTGGAGGCTAAGAGAATGACATCAGCTTCTTCCTCCTGGAGCTTACAGTGCAGTGAGGAAACAGTGGACAAGCTGACACAGGACAACAGACATTATTTTTCCAAGCACGCCAGAAAGAAACGGAAAGCCCAAGACGAGGGTGACAACCCTGCCTTGTCACTCATCAGTCACACCTGACTTAGTGACCTTTCACATGAAGACAGACTTTCCCTTCTATAGAAAAACAAAGGAGTGGTCTGAAATCCCTTCTCATAGATGACTTTGATTTCCTACAAGACCATGATGCCCCTAGACAATGGCTCTGCTATTGCTGATGTTTTCCCAGGTTTACTTCCAAAGTCTCCATAGTAGGGCATCTCAAATCAGAAGGGAAATTGAGCTTCGGGCAATGATCCTTTTAGGAATGACAGTTACCCCTGCCTCTCCACCATGCCATGGGAGAAGCCAGCTAGAGAGAAGTCTGCACAACCTAGGTGTGGTTGTCTCAAGTTAACTTTTCTTTTTCACGCAATAGAAAATAGGGATCTTGTTTTAGAAAAATACTCATTTTCTCTTCACTGCAATTACTCAGGTCTCACTTTGGTTGGGCTAAGATAGAGAACACCCACACGGGTGGGATGGATAATAAGAACTATTTTAAGGTGCCTTCATCTGTGAGTGTGCAATTATGGAGCGGGGAAATGTTCACATGTGGTTTCTAGGAAGGGGTTTTATGTTACCTTCCCATCCATCTCTTTACGTTTCCACGAAGTATATGCAGATTTCACGCTGCTGTGATGTAGACTGAGTAGGAACTTTGCTGAAAACTCGGGATACAGGTCAGTTCCCAGACATCCACTAACTGCTCTAGTCCCCTCCATGTGCATGATCATGGGCATAAACTCCCAACCCCACATACACAATCCACAAACACAGGAGACCTTCCCTCTGTATCTGTTCATTCATCTCCTCCCTGATCCGACATTTCCAGGCCCCCACGATCTTCTTTGACATCATCCTATTGGAGCACACTGAAAAGGGGGAAAAGCAGCAAGCCTGATGAGCACCAGAGCTCCCCTCCCTTTTCTTCCTATGTGCCATGCTATCCCTGCCATGACAGACTGAACTCTTCTGAAACCATGAGCTGAAAGGGATCTTGCCTCTTTCAAGTTGTCTGTACCTGGTAATGTGGCAATCACTACAGTGGTCTACTTATTTGTGAGCTCTTTCCGGCTCCCTAAGTGCTGGAACCATATCTCCATTTGTCACGCTTATGAGCACACTGTGTGGCAGAGTCAATCAGAAAAAAAAAAAAAAAAACAAAAAACTGCTATTACCTACCAGTTTTATTTTTTCACCCTTAGTAGGCACTTGGAGAAGATGGACTCTGAGCATCTAATCTGAAGACCTTCTATTGCTCTGATTAATAAACCCCAAGGTTATTTTAAAAACTTACTGAGGGGTTTAAAAAATATATAGATTCCTCATATCACATCCATCTTTATTCTGATTTAGGAGGTCTGGAACAAGATCACCTCGATACAAGTGCCCCAGGTCTGTATCTTGAGAAATAATGCCCCATCTTCTAGGACCCTGACCCACCCTAAATGGTACCTTGGTTCCCTGCTTAACACCACAGAGACAGCCCAGAGACAAGTACTTCTTCCTGAGCCCCAGCACTCTGCAATCCTCACGGTCTCGAGCCTTAGCCTTCCTCGGGATCCCCACACTAGGAAGTATAAAATCTGAGGTGCACAAAATCAAGAGGTCACCTCCCAGTGTGCTACTGATAGCCTCGCCATGCTCTCACCAAACAAAATGGGGCTTCTTCCAGTGCTGAGGGTTCTAAAGTAGAGGTTCTCAACCTTCCTGATGCTGCGGCCCTTTAATACAGTTCCTGGTGTTGCGGTGACCCCCAACCATAACATTATTCTTGTTGCTACTTCATAACTGTCATTTTTCTACTGTTATGAATCATAATGTAAGTATCTGTGTTTCCTGATGGTCTTAAGCGACCCCTGTGAAAGGGTCGTTCAACCCCCAGAGGGGTCTCAACCTGCAGGCTGGGAACTGTCACTCTACAGAGAAGCCCCAATTCTCTCTCCCTGTAGAGACACTGGGCTGTAGCTAGTCTCCCTGGGGACTGTATACTTATAACCCAGCACGTTTTTCATCAGGCCACACCTCAGCTCACTCAGTCCAGCTTGCCACTATGCAGGATGTTGCAGCCCTAGGTTTCTTTCCTAACAGAACTTCTTTATCTAAGCAGCAGCTACTCACATCAAGGAGCCAGAATGCTGACCGAAGTATCCAAGTCTTGATTGCATCCTGTCAGCACTTTTTGAAAACTAGGAACAACACAGCAACATCACACCATAGCACAACCGCACTTCCTTTCAGCCAAAGGACTTCAGCCTGGGAACATTTCATCTCATGGGGAAAGCCTTGCTGTCCTTACCTTACTACACAAACAAGCAAAGAAGATGAGAGAAAATGCTGTTTCATAATCTCACATTCTGAGTCACAGGTGCTCTTGGGAAGGTTTTTCCTTCCCTAAACAGAACAGACCACATGTGTTGCTCACAGAGTGCACTCCCTGGGGACTTTTCTGCAGAAAAGCAGGGGTGTTATGATGAACCCACTCCTTGGCCTACAACACTAGCTGTTTCTCACCAGATGAAGTTCACAGTTACTCTATGTTGTTGCTCACATGGGTGTGTGTGTGTGTGTGGCCATTTCTGCAGCATTTTATATCAGTCTAAAAAAAATCTTCTTGAACACTGACCTCAGTGAGCTGGGGAGATGGCTCACTCAGTGGTGAGGTGTGCACACTGTGATGGAGAAGGACCCAGGTAGAGTCCCCAGCACCAGACCCGATAACTTACAACCTCCTAAAACTCCAGCTCCAGGGGAGCTCCAGGGAGGCCCCTTCTGGCCTCCAGAGGTACTGCACTCACATGGCAGATTCACTGACCTAACTCTGTATCACTGAGAAAACCATCATCTATGCCCGTCCCCAACCATGTCTTATTTCTGAAGACACTGCCTTAACCAACATTCCACATGCTGCTGAATGTTGGAAACCAGTAACTCCCCTGATGGAATTCATACGAAATAAGTGATGCTCTTGTGTCATTAAGGGTGAAAAGTCACACTGGAAACCATTAGCTATTTCCTCAAATACTAATCTTTTGCTAGAAAATAAGAAGACTCATCTTCCTGCCCTGAAGCTTGAGCTTTGTGGCCCTAAGAAAGGCAATGTCCTAACACCCAAAGAGTGCCAATGCAAGGCCAGCCAAGCTCTAGGGCGGTGGTTCTCAACTGGTGGGTCACGACCCCTCAACTGACTTTTTCACAGGGGTCACCTAAAACCATTGGAAAACACAGATATTTACATTATGATTCATAGCAGTAGCAAAATTACATTATAAAGTAGCAACAAAAATAATTTTATGGTTGGGGGTCTCCACAACATGAGGAACTGTATTAGAGGGTCGCAGCATTAGGAAGATTGAGAACCACTGCTCTACGGTAGGTACTGGGGTGACAGGGCTCATTTGTCCATCCAGCCCCAGCTCCACTCTTCCTAACAACACTGAGGCTGGGTATACATTTCCTCTCAACGAATAATGGTGAAATAATTACTCATTGAGGGGGAAAAAATCCCAACAGTCAAAGCTCCCAGACAAAATTTGGTCTTGGGACTCACAGGCACGTATACATATTTACATTCAATGAAAGAGCTAGTCATCGGCTTTACTTTCGCGGAAAGCCGACGGCCCACGCTGTTTCCACATTTACCCTTCCGTCACGAAGCAGCAGAAACAGCAGCACAGGCGGACCCCTAACAGCTATGGAACTGGATGGGCCCTTCTCGTGTCTCACACACAGTGGAGGCAATGAGTAGCCCGAAGAGGAATAAATACAACAGGGAAGAACAAGGAGGAGGATGGAGATGTCCCACGGGAGCAAGGAACAAGAGCAAAGGATGCCACACTGCAGCTGAGCGGGGGAAAGTGGGGACAGTTGATAAGCAGAAAGCAAACACGTGAGTCAGCCGCTTCTCCAAGTGAGTATCAGACCAAAAAAAAAAAAAAAGGAGGAGGGGTGAGGGGAAGGGGAAGGAGGAGGAGGGAGAGGGGAAGGGGAAAGAGAAGGGGAAGAAGAAGGGGGGAGGGGAAGGACAAGGACAAGAAGGAGGAGGGGGAGGGGAAGGAGAAGGAGGAAGGAGGAGAAGAGAAGGAGGAGAAAGGAGGAGAAGAGAAGGAGGAGGAAGGAGGAGGAGGAAGAAGGAGGAGGAGGAGGTGAGCACTAGCTGGCATGGCTTCTTCCTTTTCTTACAGCGCCATTTGGCGCTCCTTTGATGGTGACAACTCCAGACCTCATTTCCCTGGAAATAAGCAGCCAGGATGGAGAGTGGCCTCTGAAGGACAGGGCAGGATACCAGGCCTAGCAGCCGCCCTGTTTCTTTCCTGTGTGCCTCTTTCACCTGGGAATGAGAACCAGGGCTCACGCCATGACAATGCCGGCCACAAGATGTCCCCGCTGACGCCGACAACAAGCGGTGGCTAAAATTAAATGAATCACAGGACACTGCTCCAGCTGAGGAAGAACCCTTGGTAGGGGAGCAAGGTCATTCTACCTCAACTCAAAAGCCAAATCAGAAAAAAAAAAAAAAAAATATGTCCAGTGGCATCCTGCAGTGGTCCAGCCAAGAGGAAAATTACCTGGGAGCTCATGCTTCCAGAGACCAGCATCCAATTATCTATCTTCTCCAAAACAGCATTCCCAGTGTCAAATAGGGGCCTCATCCAGCCAATCAGCTCCTTCCCAGCCCCCAAGGTCATAGAATAGTTCAGTAAGGACAAATGCCCTCGTCATGAATGAGACTCAAGGATAAGGCTTTGCAGAACTTTCTAGTTTTAGAAGACTATAATTCCACTATGTGGCGGACAGAACCCTAAAGATAACCCTAGGGTTTCTGTACCCGGGTTATTCAATCACTTATCATCTATGCACTGCCAGGAAGGGCTTTCCCCCCCTACACACACCCCCAAGATAATTGAGCTCTAACTCAGCTGGCCAAAGACACAGCCATTATTTGTGTGTGCCTAGTCAAATCAAGGAAGATGTTTAAAAGCAGCGTCTCTTCCAGCTGGGTGCAGATGAGGAATTAGAAGCACGGACAGATTTCAAGCGCTGTAGCTGACTTGAAGATGAAGAGAGTCACATGAGCTGAATGTGGCAGACTCTGGGAGCTGAATGCTATGCCCAGCTGCCAAGCCACAAAGGGGCAGAGAAGATGGTCTTGTACAAGACACCGAGTGAAGCAACTACCTGAAGGAGCTTGTGCGTGGCCCCCACTCCAGATGAGAACTCAGCCTGGCCAATGCCGTAATCTCTCTTTCATGAGACTCTGGGCAGAGCGACTCCAGCTGCTTTATAGAATGGGGCTAATAAATGGGTGTTTGAAGCTGTTAGGCTCTTGGCATATCGTTACACCATAATAGTAATAGAAAACTCAGCTGGGTGTGATGGCGCACACCTTTAATCCCAGCACTCCTGAGGCAGATGGGGCAGATCTCTGAGGCCAGCCTGGTCTACAAAGCGAGTTTCAGGATAGCCAGAGATATGCAGAGAAACCCTGTCTCAAAAAAAAAAAATTAGAAAACTCGTATATATTGAGATTACTGGATGTAAGAATAATATGTCACTAGGGAGGGGCTGGCCAAAAGATAAAGCCAGGATAGTAAAAGAAACCCAGAGATGAATTTCCATAATGAGTTTCTAATCCTAGGATCTAGCCAAGCATGGAGCTGGTCCCAGTCCCAAATGCTCAGATATGTTTTCAATAAAATAATGTTACTATTGCAGCTTGAAATAATTGACCTTTTGTCACAGGAAAAGTATCGCAGAAACTTCAAAATGTTCTTCAATAGAACCTGAACTACAACCCAACTTGATAGGCTGGGTTTTCACTTAAATTGAAAAGCACAGCTGTCTATTCTAACAGAAGGAATACTTCTCAGCCACCACAGGAGTCTCAAAGAAGGCTTTCATAGGCTATTTTCTCAGAATTAAAGCAATTTTAAAGAAGAAAGACATTTCAATCCAACAGCAAAGATAGTCTTCCAAATTTGTGACTTTTTTTTTTGCATCCATGAATTCAACCTACCACAGGTCAACAATATAATTTTTAAATTGTCTGTATTTGATACACACCAAATCTGCATTACTTTAGCAATGCAGTATAACAATTACTCACTTAGAATGTATCTTGTATCAGGTAATAAGCAATCTAGCGACGATATATAGTACATAGGATGCTGTGCAAAGGCTGCTCAGGAATACCACACCATTTTACATAAGGGGTTAGTAATCCATGCATTGTTTAACTGGGGTGGGGGTCCTGGAGTCAATCCCCAAAGGATATCAAGAGATAACTGTATCTTTTCCAGGTCTGCATGGCCTAGTACCAAAGTATCTCTAGCATACATTCTAGATGCCAATATGGACACATGCTAGCATGCGTCCTCACAGTGACACATATACAGACATGTGCAAACACCAAAAACAGCACTCGAATGTTCCACTGTTCCACTTTTAACAAAATTCAAGAGTTAAGTTATCTTTATACTGGAGAAACAAAGCATATAATGCTGAGGCTGGAGCTGAGTTACAAAAACCAACGTAACTCAACAGATACTCTGCAACATCCCTGTGTGCAGGGAGGAGTAATATTTCATGTTGATTTTTTATGAGTACTTAAAAACATATCACCTTTACACAATTACTATGGCTCAGAGTTAAGCTTTTTATTGAGATCAGGAGATGACTGAGTATTGGTTTCATGCTCATAATTACCTATATCTTATCACATAGACCAGTCCTGAAGATTACAATGGTATTCTGCTGTTGCTTGAATGTGAAATGTCCCCTCCCTGTCCTGTCCAATCTGACAGATCCAAAATGCAAATTAGTTGACATTCTGTGATAGCTAATCTACGCTTTGGGTAAGAGCTGTGACATCTGCCGCCCAATGGGTCAACAGGGTTGACGCAGCTGCTCTGGGTGGCTAGCTGGCTGATCCCTTCTCTTCCCCATCACTTTGTGTATCTCTCTCCTGAAGCAGCATGCTAAGTAAGGAAGTTAACCTTCTGCTATGGAGAGGAGCCATTCTTCACTCAATGGAACATGAGAAGCTGCACTTCCCTGCTAGGACCAGCTAACAATCTCTCAAAAGCCCAACATGGCATGATTGCTTGGTGGAGAGGGGCTTGCTGTGGATATCACTCTGTATCAATAAAGCGCTGATTGGCCGGTAGCCAGACAGGAAGTATAGGCGGGACTAACAGAGAGGAGAATTGAGGGAACAGGAAGGTAGAGGGGGACGGCCTGGAGCCGCGGCAGGAGAAGGAAGATGTAAGGTACCGGTAAGCCACAAGCCACGTGGCAAAGTAGAGATTAATAGAAATGGGCTAAATATAAGAGTAAGAGCTAGACAATGATAGGCCTGAGCTAATGGCCAAGCAGTTTAAATAATGTAAGCGTCTGTGTGTTTATTTTATAAGTGGGCTCGGAGACTGGCGGGACTTGGGAGCTGGAGACTGGCGGGTGGCAGAGATTTGTCCTGACTGTGGGCCCGGCAGGAAAACTCTAGCTACAGGGGCTCCATTAGGTTCCTCTATCAATCTGTCGGTTCCTTCATGGGAATTGAAATCAGACATGGAATTTATGAGGTACAGGGATAAAAACCATTGTTTTCCCTCATTCTAGCTTTAAAGTAATTTTTGGATCTAATGATCTATTAATAATATGGAGATGGTGGAATAGCCCAGACAGAAGATGAAAATGGATGAGAAACACCCTTTTCTAGTCTGGGTATCTTACAGGGGTAGAACCAGACAGCTTAGGTGAATGGCAGATACACAGTTGCGTGTTTGAATGCTGATTCACAGCCCTAGAGGCACCTGAAGGGTGTAGAATAGAGACCAGAATCCTATCAAGAGACCCAAAGTCGAAAATTAGACACTCCAGACAGATGAAGAAAAGTGATACTGGTCATACACTTCCTAGGAATACTTTTCAGCATGTACATTCTGCATTCATTAAAACAAT